>BQNB010000280.1:72663-187790 GCA_026074375.1 Tanacetum coccineum | reverse complement strand
CCAGATTAAATACACACATGTTTATCTTCATGTTGGCCGGGTCGTGTCCGTTTGCATGGTGTAACAAAAATTAAATGCTACCCTAACATAGGGGTGGCAATTCGGGTCGGGTTCGGGTTGGCGGGTTCGGGTTGACAGGTTGGCGGGTCAGAAAACCTCAACCCGAACCTGACCCATTTAAATAATCGGGTCAGTTTTGTCAACCCTAACCTGTTTATACATAACCCGAACCTGACCCATTTAACCCGTATATATATTTGGGTTGACGGGTTAAATAGGTTACACGGGTTGAATATGTTAAAAGAGTTTTGGGTTGACCCATTTAACCCGTTTTATATACAAAAGTTGGCACATTACACGGGTTAAACATGTTAAATGGGTTTATGGGTCGACCATTTTAACCCACTTAACTCGTATAATAAAATATAAATAATTTTAAATTTAAGAAAAAAAATCCTTAAAGGGATTGGCGTGGTTCGAACCGCTTAATTTATTCTCATACACCGATCATGTCATGTTTAAATAACGGGGTTTGTCTAGAGAATCGACCCTAACCGACCCATATATATATAGACTTCAAACCCGAACATCCACGTTAATTTTCGTTGTCGGGTTTCAGATCGGGTTTCGTGTCACGTGTCAGAAATTGCACACCCTACCTAAACATAAGGTCATGGACCATCAACGGTATTTGTTTACAATGATATTATTATACTTCGTTATCGTGATAATTTATAGTGGGGCGGTGCGAATCGAAGTTTTTATATACTTTATATGTTTGCTCCTTGTCACATAATAGCTTCAAGTTTTTCCTAGCTGAGATGATTTCTATGTAAGTGAAAGGACCGTTTAACAGATTCCTCTCAATAATCAGGCATGGCCTTCATGTTTTAAAAATGATGATGTAGACTACGATACGGGTGCAAGCTTTATTAACCACCTAGTATTAAATTATCTGTCGCGTAGCAATTAGCAAAGCAATATGTGATATTCTCGGAGATTATCTATATTTCGATGATCTAAATTGTATGCTAGCTCACTTTGTTGATGAAGTTGGCCTTTAGGTGTTCATACTTGTTATATGTACAGAGTTGTGACCTTCGTGATAATAGGAGATGATTTCAGGCCAGAAGTATAGGTTCCCGTCGTTTAACCTTTAAATATAGTTGATTAATAAACATTATATCTTATGTTATACAAAATACGTGTCGAGGTGCTAGATTTGGGATCATATCTTGTGTTGGGTTGGGACTTCTGCATGATTTGTTGTGGGGTTTTGTTTACTAAGAGCAGAGAAGTGGACGCTTTATCTGCAACAATTAGATAAAAACACGTTAGCCTTACCGTGGGGACAGGACCCCACGGTTAGCTTCCGGCGTTGCTCCGGCGTGAAAGTAAGTAAACATGTAGAGAGAGAAAGTATGAGAGTATAGAGTGAGAAAATCGTACTGTTCATTGTGTCAGATGGTCCCTTTTTATAGGCGAACGAAATATTAGGGTTTCCTAATATTTCGCATGTTTCGTTAGTGGCCGGAGAGGGTCCCTTGTCAGACAAGGTACCGCAATAACCATGTGTACGGACGCGTGTGTTTTCCGCGGACGGAAGTACCCTAAAGTTAGGTCCGCGTCCGTTTGTTGGGTCCGGGCCGTAACCAATGCAGGAGTGGATTTAGTTTCGGCCCATGACTACTCAGTTGGGCCAAGGAGCCCGCGTGTCAATGTGGCCCAAGCCCGGAGGCTTGGTATACCTATTATACGTCATCAAGTCCCCCCAGTCTAGTATGATATTGCCTGCGGACCATGTTTCGCGTGCGGTGATCAGTGCTAGACTTCAGGTTCATTGCTAACGATTTGCCGCCTTCCGCGGTCATGTACTTTCTCCGCGACGCTTCCTTACTGAGTTGGTGACGTATAGGTGACGTGGACCAACGCTGTCCTTTTATCTTCTGACTGACGTGACATTTTTACAGCTGTTAAACGGTTTCCCGGGCGATCTCCTACCGTTGATCAAGTGAGTGGGTTACATGTGTCGTCATCTGGCTATGGGTCGAAATAAATATACCAAGGGTATAAATACCCCATCCCTTTTTTACTGTTCCTTATTCCACAGCTCTACTTTTCACCATTGTTGATTTCTTCAAGCTTTTCATCTTTATTATACGTCATCACCTCGTCCTCTTCTTTTTAAGGTCTCTTCGAACTTCAGGTTTGCACTTTTCCTCATCCATCTTTCCAAATGGCTAAATCTGTTGCTAAATACTCTATTATGACCCAAGAAATGGTAGATAGCTTTTGTGAGGCCTTTTATATTCCGGCCGGGGTGCATCCTATGGCTCCAGGGCGTGATAAGACCATTATCCAGTTTTCGGCCGGTAAAGTAGGCGTATATACTAGGATTTTTGATTATTGCGGTTATAGGATTCCGTTCACTAAATTTTTTATGGCCGTACTCAAATACTTCCGTATACATATTTCCCAACTGTCGCCCTTTGGTGCGGCCCGGGTATCCCATTTTGAGGTTCTGACGCGTGTTCTTAACCTTGCGCCGTCCGTCACCGTGTTCCGCGCCTTTTACACCCGTTCGTACAGCGATGGGTTGTTTCTTTTGCCAAGCGCTCTACCACAGCTCCGTCCTGCTTTACAAAACCTTCGGACTCCATTAAAAGCTGGACTGATCATTTTTTCTGGGTTGATTCTTGTGCCTTTCCCATTTCCGTTCCTTTATATACGGGTGGCATCCAAGAAAAAGATTTCGCTCCCCTTCTTACTGTGTGTCAAGAGGAGACCGTCAGGCTTCTTGAGAGCCATAAAGCTCCTTTTCGTCGATACCCGGAGTGCTTTTTATGCCAGGTGGGCTTGAGCAAGTATTACCCTTTTGACGACAATTCTTATCCGGCTTATGAGTATTCCAATGGATCGGGTGGGTGTTATTTCTTTTTTGTGGCGGCGTTTCTTCTTCTCTTTTTTTTATTATTATAAGTCCTGATCATTTGGTGTTTCTCTTGCAGATATGGGTTTGTTGGATTTCATTCAGACTGCTAACCCTCGGAAGGTCCGGGCGGTAGAGGTTCAGAAGGGGGCTGATCAGGTGACGTTGCTGGAGAGCACCAAAGATTGTTTTATGCCTCTGGTCATTCCCGCCGCTGGGGGTAGCAGCTCTGCTGCGGCTGCGGAGGTTCCCGTTCCGACTGAGGAAAGGCAGGAGGATGTAGCCCCGGAGGACGCCTATCTGAATTTGGCGGATCCGGATGAGGATGCCATTGCGGTCAGGCAGGGTGAGGAAAGGGTTGTTTCGGAACAGCCTAAAAAGGTTAAAAGGAGAAGATTGGTGAAGCAAAGCGACGCTCTTCCTGCTAAGAAGTTGAGGACGGACCATCCTTCCCTTGCTTCCGGCACTGGTGGCAAAACTCTTGCTAATTTGGAGCAGATTATGCCGGAAGGCTCTCATTTGTTGGCCCGGGAACAGCCTGTTGCCCCTTCTGTTGTTCCTCCTTCTCAAGAAGGTGAAGGCTTTGTGGATTTATCTGCCCAAGGGAGCTTCCAGATCCTTGCTACTGCGGAGAGGTATACATACTTACTCTTAAATGCTACCTGATTTTTCCTGATTTTCCTTAGTCATTAATTTTTGTTCGTCTTTTCAGTTCCGGTACTTTGAGTGCTCCGGTGGATACTGCTGCTGCTGCTACAACTTCCACCAGGCCTGCTACGGCTTCTAAAGCCGCGACGGATGTCGGTCCTTCCCATCCTGAGGAATCGGAGAGTTCGGATGACTCTTTTTATGAGATTCCTAATGTGGATCCTGCTATGGCGAAGCGTTGGTATGTTCCTAAGTGGAACATTACCAATGATTCTCTACTGGACGATGCTTTTTCCTGCCGCACTTTAGTGGACCGCGTTGCTCCTCCTGCCTTTTTCTCTGATCTCCGTACAATGGGCTATGATCAGTTGTTTACAGAGTTTAATGTGGGGGCAGCGCGGCAAATATGCCTGGGGTCGGAGGTGAGATCACGCACAGAGCATGAACTGGAGCTGAAAGAAAAACTTAGAGCTAAATATGCTGCACGTGGTAAGTTGTTGGAAGAGAGGGACTTGGAGATCCTTGAGTTGAAGTCTAAGCTAGCGGAGAAGGAGACTGAGGCCGCGGAGGCTATTCGTCTTCGTGATCAAGTTTCTTCGCTATCCGGGGAGAAGTCTGCTTTGACTGCGGAGGTGTCTGTGCTGAAGGTTACTATTGCACAGAAGGATCATGACATCTCCTTGCTTGACTCCCATGTCACTTCTCTTGCGTCCGGACTGGAAGATACTAAAGTGGCCTGTACCGAGGTCGGGGACAAGATTATCTCCTTGACGTCAGAACGGGATAGGCTTATCTCTGAGGTATGTCCGTATCTTTTGTTTCGTATGTATTTTTACTTTTGTTTATTCGTCGTTTAGAGGTTTTCTTGTTTTTGTAGGTTTCTTCTCTACATGCCAGCTTTCAAGATTTCAAGAAAAAAATGGAGGTGCAGCAGGAGGAGCAGGCCCAGGAACTATACAACCGTGTGGCCAAGCTTAAGGCGCACGTAATGGATGTCTCCGACCGTCTGGAGGGGGAATTTTATCTCACCTACTTGACTACTTTGGCCGGACAAAGGTGGTTGTTGGCCCATAGAGTACTGCTTGCTCTCCTTAAGTGTTTAAAGTCTTCTGAGTATCAAGGTATTCCGGGTCACGCTTTAGGCCGGGCCGTTGACTTTGGTATGCAGGCGGGTTTGGAGGCTGGTCACGAGCATGGGTCTACTGGGAAGAGTCTTTCTGTGGTTGATGCTTATAACCCGGAGGCTGCCAAACCAAATTATATTGACGCGGTTAAAGCCCTTGAGGACGTAGATTTCCCCTTGGTGAACCTATTGAAGTCTATGAAGGATGTGGGGATGGATGAGGTACTGGATTGTTTTTTGCTGGACGAGTCTGCTGCTGACCTCCTGAAAGTCATGCACTTACAGCCGTGCCTTGAACAGCTTACGGTTCCCATCCACCATGCTGGTGACAAGACGATTGTTAAAGAAACCACCATATCCTTTGCGTCGATGAACGTTCATAACCACGCTGAGGGGGCAAAGAAACATGCTACAACTCTCTGCAAGCTTTTGATTGACATAGTCTTCGATCCTTTGTCTTCCCAGACTTGGGTGGGTAAGGCTAGTACTTCTGCGGCCCCTCTCTCCATCGAGGATTATCAGGAAAAAGACATGGACGAAGCCCTGGGAAGTGTTGTTGCCATATCTCAGCTGGAGGTTCCTTATCTTTAGGTTTATACTTACGCCGTGACCGTATGTGGTCTTCTATGACGGCTAGTTGTAAGTTAAACACTTGCATTTTCTCCTTTTTTTATGTTGTGGCCGCGTGTGGGTATATTTGTTTTCAGCCTGTATGTAATATTTAACATTTGCTTTTGTACTGCGGCCGTGTGTTGGCCTTTTTTGTTGCGGTTTTTAACTTGTCATGTTAGACGTATGTTTTATGTGGATGCTAGTACGTCCGTCTTATAACAAAGGTGTTTCTCACGTGTTATAATGCTGCTATCTTTTTATTATCACTGTTGTACGTTCGTAATAGATAGTCTTATGAATATTCGTGGGTTATTCTCTTGGTGTTAGGTTTGCAATACCTCTTACACACCTAAGTCAATTTTGAGGTTGCTCGGCCTTTATTACACTGGGTAACATGTTCGCGGAGTGTGGCTCCCTGCGTGCGCGTCTTGACAATTAACATAACTTTGCAAAGTAAATAATTTTAGGAATTTAAATTTGTGAGGGTAGCTAATCCCCACTTTTTTTTATTAAAATTCAAAAGACATTACAAAATAAGGAAAATTAAAACATTGCCCTCTGGAGTATCATACGTTCCAGGCGGGTGCTTACACTTCATGCATATAACATTTTTTAAGGTTACAAATATTCCATGTCCGCGGAAGTTCGTTTCCTTGGCAATCCTTAAGCTTGTATGCTCCTCTTCCTAATGATTCTGTGACCTTATATGGTCCTTCCCATTTAGGCCCAAGTTTACCTCCGTCTTTGGCGTGACTTGCATCATTGTTACGGTAGACCATGTCCCCCGGTTTGAAACTTGTGCCGCGGACTTTAGAGTTGTAGTACTTTTCCATTTTAGCTTTGCTTTTTGCTTCTTGAATTGCTGCTTGCTCTCTTTTTTCCTCATGAGTCCAAATTTATTTCCAAGGCTTCATCATTCTTTATTCGAAGTTCTATGCAGTCCGGAGTGTTGGCATGCCTATTTCCGCTGGTATGACCGCTTCCGTGCCGTATGTTAGTGAAAATGGTGTCTCTCCGTTGCTTGACTTGATCATTGTGCGGTGTGCCCATAAGACATGTGAGAGTTCCCCCATCCAGTCTTTGCTTCTTTCGTCCAACCGAGCCTTGATTCCTTCCCCCAAACTCCTGTTTGCTCTTTCCACCAAACCATTTGTTTGTGGGTGTTTCACGGAGGCGAAGCACTGGCGGATGCTTAGTTTCTCACACCAGTCTTTGAATGGGTTTTCATAAAATTGTTTTCCATTATCTGATACAATCTCCCCGGGTAGGCCGAATCTGCAGACGATGTTATCCCATACGAACTTCTTTACTTGATTTCCCGTGATAATCGCGACGGGCTTTGCCTCAATCCATTTGGTGAAGTAATCAATAACAACAATTAAAAACTTGACTTTGCCTGGACCTTCCGGGAAAGGTCCGGCTATATCGATCCCCCACTTATAGAATGGCCATGGAGACGTGACGGGGGTTAAGTTTTGTTGCGGATTTTTTAGGACAGGACGATGAATTTGACAATCATTACACTCTCTTATTAGCTTATGTGCATCTGCGTGCATTGTGGGCCAATAATATCCTGTCCGTATGGCCTTAGCGACTAAAGACCTAGGACCGGAGTGCATACTGCAGGATCCTTCATGTATTTCTCTAAGAACATAATTGGCTTGAAGTGGTCCGACGCACTGAAGCCAAGGTCCCAAAAAAGACTTTTTGTATAAAGTTCCATTGATCACGGTATACCTTGATGCCTTGCGACGTACCACTCTTGCTTTCTTTTTGTCCTCTAGAAGGATTTCTTTTGTGAGGTACTCATATACGGGTGTCATCCACGTGTGTCCTTCCTCCTCAACTACGGCTAGGACTTCCTTCTCATTTATAGACTTTTCCTTTAGTTCTTCCACAAGTACTTGCTTACTTAGATGCGCGAAGCTTGTAGATGCAATCTTGCTTAGGGCGTCTTCCTTTTTATTTTCGCTCCGCGACACTTGCTTGATGGAAAATTCCTTGAAGTTGCTTGTGAGCCCTTTTACCTTTTCAAAGTACTGAACCATGCCTGATTCTTTTGCTATATAAGAACCATTTACCTGGTTGGCTACAAGCCGTGAGTCCACGTTTGCTTGAAGGTTTTTTACACCCATTTGTTCTGCGATCCGGAGACCGGCTATTAACGCTTCATACTCAGCTTCATTGTTTGTGGCCTCAAACCTAAACCTCATGGCATATGTGAACTCAACCCCTTCTGGGTTGGTTAGTATTAGTCCGGCTCCGGAACCATCTATACAAGATGATCCATCTGTAAAAAGGGTCCAAGGTTCCGGTATTTCCTCCGGTTCCGTCATGGGTACATCCGGGGATTCTTCCTCCGGCCGTTCCACAATAAAATCCGCTAGTATTTGTCCTTTGATTGATGCCCTCGGCCTGTATTGGATGTCATATCCTTCTAGTTCAAACTTCCACTTTAGCATCCTCCCACTGATTTCTGAGTTTGACAATAGTTGCTTTATCGGCTGATCCGTGATTACAACGATTGTGTGTGCTTGGAAGTATCTTTTCAGCCGCCTGCTTGCACTGAGCAAGGCTAACACCAATTTTTCCATGGGGTTGTAGTTGATCTCCGGCCCTCGTAGGGCGCGGCTCACAAAGTATACTGGTATTTGTTTGCCTTCCCTTTCTGTCATTAAGACTGCACTGATGGCTTCCTTGGCCGCGGCTAAATATATTATTAACTCCTCTTTTTCCTTAGGTGCGGTTAGCATTGGGAGTTCTGCGATGAGCTTCTTCATTTGTTTGAAAGCTGCTTCGGCCTCCTGAGTCCATTGGAAGTCACTCTTTTTTGTGCACTTCTTCAAGGTTTTGAAGAAAGGCAGTGATTTTTTGGCTGACTTTGACAAAAACCTGTTTAAACTTGCTAGTTTCCCATTCAGCTTTTGTACGTCCTTGAGGCATCTCGGAGATGGCAAGCTAAGGACCGCGTCGGCCTTGTCCGGACATACTTTGAGTCCGTCAGTATTTACTTTGTAGCCCAAGAACATCCCCTCTTGCATTCCGAAGGAGCATTTTTTTGGATTCAGCTTCATGTTTATTTGCCAGAGAGTTTTGAATGTTTCTGCTATGTCGCGGATAATTTCTTCTTCCGTGCGGCTTTTTATGACCAAGTCGTCGACATATACCTCCAGGTTGCGCCCGATCTGTCTTTGGAATGCCTTGTCTACCAAACGCTGATAGGTCGCTCCGGCATTTTTTAAGCCAAACGACATCTTTGAATAACAAAATATCCCTTGATTTGTGATAAATGCCGTTTTTTCCTCATCCTCCTTTGCCATTTTTATTTGGTGATACCCCTTGTACGCGTCCAGGAAACATTTGAAGGGGTATCCGCAGAGAGATTCTACTTTCCAATCTATCTCCGGCAGTGGGTAACCATCCTGAGGACATGCTTTGTTTAGATCTTTGAAATCTACACACATTCGCCAACTTCCATCGTGTTTCTTGACCATGACTGGGTTAGATATCCAGTTGTGATAATGGACTTCTTTCATTATTTCGGCATCTACCAACTTTTTTACTTCTTCTTGGATTGCTTTGTTCCTCTCCGGTGCTTGCCTCCTCTTCTTTTGTCTGATAGGTAAGAACCTTCCCGGGAACATTTAGACGGTTGCTTACGCTGTTTTGTGTCGCTGGAACGTCCATTATGTCTGATGGTTTCCAGGCGAAAACGTCTAAGTTTTGTCCAAGCAGAGTACATAGTTTCTTGTGTCCTTTTTCTGTTAGGGTAGACCCTATGGCTATTATTTGCTTAAGGTATTCCGGATGAATGGCCACTCTTATCTTTTCTTCCAATATTTTGCCAACTTTGGGGGGCTGTGTGCTAGGTCCGGAGATCATTGCACATTCCATTGGGATGATCCTGCTGCTTCGTAATGTTACAGTTCCCCCTTCAACTGGGAACTTTAACATTCCATGTGCCGTGGATGGTATGGCACGGATTTTTCTTATACCCGGCCTGCCTATTATTCCATTGTGTTGGGATGGTGACCTGACAACCATGTAGTTCATCCATGCAGAAGTGGAATGCCCTTTGTCACCTATTTTCACTAGCAAGGATATCTGGCCCAACGGCCAAATGGTTTCCCCACTGAATCTGGTTAGGTATGTGGTAGGCGGAACCATCTGGCTTCTTATTTCAGGCCGGAGCCTGACGAAACAATGTTCGTATAGGATCTCTGAGGATGCTCCTCCGTCCACGTACATTCGGTGCATGAAGTGCCCTCCTATCTCAGCCTCAATGATCATTGGTCCTTCCGTTCTGTCCTCGTCTCCCAGAGGTAGGAAAGAGATTGTTGTATCTGGAGAGAAACTCTGGGTAACCTTTTTCTTGGCTACTCTTTCCTATGGTTGGACCATCAGGATGGCTAATGATCCGGCCGTTTCCCCCTTTTTGGGTGCCTTTGGCTTGTCGTTCTGTTTTAGTTCTTTGATGAATTGTGACAATTTACCTGCCTTGACCATTTCATCTATCTGCTTTCTCAACTGCATTCATTCGTCCGTACCGTGACCCGTATCCGCATGGAATTCACAGTATTTGTTTGGATCCCTTTTTTTTCGCAGGGGTTACCATTGGTGGTAGAGCCTTGAATTTTCCTTTTTCTAAAGCGAAAATTTCCTTCGGGGTCTTTGTAAGGAGTGAAAACCTGTCTGGCTTCCGGTCCGACCTGTGCTTGTTTTTGAAACTCGGTTTGTTTCCCCCTTTTGGTTGCTTCCATGGCGTGGGTGCTTTCTTCCGGCCATGACTGAATGCGGCAACTTCCCCTTGTAGAAAAGACGTAGTTACCCTGTACATTTCGTCCATTGACCTTGGGATTTTTTCGTATAAACGCTTGATCAACTCAGGGTGGGTTATCCCATGCATGAATCCGGAGATCTTCATGCATTCTGGCGCTCCTTCCACGTCCAGGACTTCTTCTTTGTATCTCTCCATGAAATCCTCCGTGGACTCTCCATCCCTTTGCTTGATGTGATGTATCTCCACTGGATCCTTAATGTGTTTTGTTTGCTGGCGATAATTTTCCCTAAATGCTGCCCTTAGATCTTCATAGCTGTCAATGGATTCTTTTGGGAGTTTGTCGAACCAGACTCTAGCATTCCCAGTTAGCGTCGAGTTGAACATGTGGCACCACGTTGGCATTGCCCATCTCTCTGTCTTTGCAGCGGACTGAAATAGCTTTATATGGTCTTTCGGATCCCCACTTCCGTCATAAGTCTTGACATGGCTAGGCATCCTTGTCCTTGGGAAGTTAAAATGTAGGATCCGGATCGTGAAAGGGTTTCTTTCTTCACACGTCCAAGGCTGGGAGAGATCGTCTTCGTAGGTATCTAACCTATACCTTTTTTATTTGGACTTTCAGTGACCCCCTTCGCTATCTTCGCTCTCCGAATATCCGCTGGTTCTTCGGGACGATGTGCCCTCATGATGATGCTTTCTTGCCGGTACCTCGGTTCCCTTTGCTTGGGAACTCTGGTGGTGACTATCAGAGCGTGTATACGCGCCTGGTTCTTTTCTTCCCAGTCTATTGAACACACCTCCCTCCTTCCGCGGCCGGAGCCTAGGTGAAGGAGATCGGTTTTGCTTGAGTCTTCTGAAGACGCTGGCGACTGGTGACGGGCTTCGGGAGTGCTTGCGCCCATGCCTTCTTCTGGGCTCTGTCCGGGCAGTTGGCGTTTTTGACTCGGAGTAATGTGACTCTTCATGGTTTCTTGGATTTCTCCCAGATTCATTGCCGTAAAGTAGGCGCGCCTTTACCGCTTTGAGCTTATCTTGCTGCTCCTTTTCTTTTTGCATTTTTTCAGCAATAAGCGGCAAAAGTTGGTGGTAGTTCTTGTCGCACAATTCTCTTAGTGCTTTATTGGACGCAGGTTCCTCGAGATTTTGTGGACCACTTTTTCCCCCAGTGTTCCGCACAACGGATGTGGAAATTGTTGAGGTTTGTTGTTCATGAATGCTCATGGTGAGTTTTTTAGAAAACGTGGTTGCGTTCGGGTCCCACGGATGGCGCCACTTGTTAATACAAAATAGGTGTCGGGTATAGACCTAGGCTCAAATCCTGTGTGGGTTGGGCTTCTAGATGATTTGAGCGTTGAGTTTTGTATTAGAGCAAGAGAAGTGACGATTTCCTGCACAATTAGATAAAAATAGTTAGCCTTACCGTGGGGACGGACCCCACGGTTAGACTCCAGCGTGAAAGTAAGTAAACATGTAGAGAGAGAAAGTATGAGAGTATAGAGTGAGAAAATCGTATTGTTCATTGTGTCAGAGGGTCCCTTTTTATAGGCGAACGAAATATTAGGGTTTCCTAATATTTTGCATGTTTCGTTAGTGGCCGGAGAGGGTCCCTTGTCAGACAAGGTATCGCACTAACCATGTGTACGGACGCGTGTGCTTTCTGCGGACGGAGGTACCCTAAAGTTAGGTCCGCGTCCGTTTGTTGGGTCCGGGCCGTAACCAATGCAGGAGTGAGTTTAGTTTCGGCCCATGACTAACCAGCATGTGGCCCAAGCGACCAAGTGCTCAGTGACCAGTGACCAGCGACCAAGTGCTTGGTATACCTATTATACGTCATCAGTGATCAGTGACCAAGTGCTGCGAGATGATGCACTTTAACTGCATCGTAGATATCATTAAACAAGCAAAAGAACCCGCGCGTTGCGGCGGGACTAATTTTTTCCCGAATAATTTTGTTTTTTACGTTTCGGGGGTTTTTTTTGGGCGATACGTTATGGCGGGGCTAATTTTTAATATTTTCTTTTTTGTATGATTCAGGGGAAAAAAAATTGCGTTGGGACGGGCTAATTTTTTCCCGAATATTTTCTTTTTTTGGGACGGCTTTGTAAATTTTTTTACGGGAATTTTTGTGTAAGAAAATCGTAAATAGTTAAAAGGTGAGGGTCCGTTTTGTATTTTTTTTACTTTGGGCCAGATTTTAGGCTATTTTTTGGGTTTTTT
The DNA here is from genome assembly GCA_026074375.1 of Tanacetum coccineum. Classification (NCBI taxonomy): domain Eukaryota; kingdom Viridiplantae; phylum Streptophyta; class Magnoliopsida; order Asterales; family Asteraceae; genus Tanacetum; species Tanacetum coccineum. The sequence continues at coordinate 175,481 of BQNB010000280.1, read as the reverse complement.
TTGGCTAATTTTTTCCCGGATATTTCCTTCTTTTGTACGATTCGGGAAAAAAAAATTTGCGTTGGGACGGGTTAATTTTTTCCCGAATATTTTCTTTTTTTGGGACGGTTCGATATCTTTTTTTTTGGGCCACATTTTATGCGAATTTTAGGCTAGTTTGTCGACAAATGTGTATATTAGTAATAATTTTTTTATATGGCTTATGTGTTGGGCCTCATGTTTAAAGTGTTTTTTTTTGCTATATGGTTTTTTTTAATATAATGGGTTGTACTTTTGTGACCATATCGATTATTTTAAAGTTATTAGGTATCGAAGATGTTTCCGCGGGTATTTTTTTTCATTGATATATCATGAACTTTTTGTAATATTTTTTTTCCCTTAACTCTACTTTGTTGCATAAATTTAAAAAAAAAAAAACTAAAAATCGGGTAGCCCAAAATTGGGAGCTCCGATACTGTGAGACCAGGACCACTGTCAAAAGGACCCCGATATATTTCCTTCTTTTGTTACGATTCGGGAAAAAAAAATCTTGCGTTGGGACGGATTAATTTTTTCCCGTATATGTTCTTTTTTTGGGAACGGGTTTAGATATCTTTTTTTGGGCCAGATTTTGGGCCACATTTTATGCGAATTTTAGGCTAGTTTGTCGACAAATGTGTATATTAGTAATAATTTTTTTATATGGCTTATGTGTTGGGCCTCATGTTTAAAGTGTTGTTTTTTTTTGTTATATGGTTTTTTTTAATATAATGGGTTGTACGTTTGTGACCATATCGATTATTTTAAAGTTATTAGGTATCGAAGATGTTTCCGCGGGTATTTTTTTGATCTGAATAAATCGGAACTTTTGTAATATTTTTTCCCTCCTACTTTGTGCATAAATTAAAAAAAAAAAACTAAAATCGGGCTGGCCCAAAATGAAAGTCCGATACTGTAGCACCTGGCCCACTGTCAAAACGACAGTGTATTAGTCACCTAATGTGTATATTTATAATTATGGCCACTCTTCACTAAAATGAAGTAGCTAAATAAGTTAGTAGTTCACATGTGCTACTAATCATGTGTTACTCTTTCTTCACATCTTCACTCTTTGGCGGTCTATCTAATTTCAACTAACTTCAACAATAACCACCACAATGAATTCTCTTCTCCTTCGTGAAACCACAACGACGATAATTACTACCATGTCTCTTCCCTTCCTTCGACACATCTTCATGAACACCGGAAATCAGTCAAATACAACTTCTTAAAATCCATCCCGTAAATTGGTTTCAACTTTCAAACAAACAAATAAATACAAAATTTGGATTATCTTTATGAATTGCGAATCACACTTTATTTAAAGATAAAATTATAAAATAATACGTTACCTCAATGTTATGATCAAGATCGAGAGGTGACATGGATTAAATATAAAAAATTTGATAACATTAAAGAAATTAAACCAATTGTTAGTATAATTTTCACATAAGTTCTAAACTTTTTCTCTTATAAATTAAATTCATTATTGTAATAAATTAATTTACATTACTTTTCAAAAGCTAGAAGATAATAAACATCATCTCATATTGAACCATTTAATGTTTGTGTTAGTGTTTATTTATGAATTTTGCTACAACCTTAAAGCTAGAGTATAACGAACAACAACGATTATATCTTATTTTGTAAGAGCAGTATGAATATTGGTCAACTCAAATTATGTGTTCAAAATTGAAGAGTACTTTTCAACTCATACATCCTCAAACTAACGAGACTCATTTACTTAATCGTTTTAAGAAACAAGTTCAATTCCAACTCTAAATTGAATTATATTATCAAGTTGTTTTTTATTTAATAAGTTATTTCTTGTTGACATGCAATTGTTTTAATATTAAATTGTAAAATCTATAGTTTTAATAACTAAAACATCAGAATTTTATCAAAAATAAACAAGTTTTAATTCATTCCAGATTCAGATTTCTCATCCTTATTCTAGATTCAATGAAAATCAGATTTCAGACTTATTCTATCGATATTCAGATTCAGATGTAGCGAATCAGATATCAAATCAAAAGCCTCTTAATTAACAAACACACCTTATAAAAGCGGTTTGAATAACATTAAAGAATAAAACCAATTTTGCGTATAGTAATATGTTATCACATAAGTTCTAAACTTATTTTTCTCATTAATAAAATAAAATTCATTTCTAATGTAATAAATTAATTTACATTACTTTTCAAAAGCTAGAAGATAATAAACATCATCCCATATTGAACCATTTAATGTTTGTGTTAGTGTTTATTTATGAATTTTGCTACAACCTTAAAGCTAGAGTATAACGAACAACAACAATTATATCTTATTTTGTAAGAGCGCGATATGAAGGAGGTAAATCTTGGACAGACAAAAACGGATAAAAAATGTGGTTTTCGCTGTTCAGATTAGAGAGAACCTTTTTGACTCAGATGTACGTTGCTTCACCAGGATAATCCCAAAATCGTTGAACGGATAAAAATCAGTCCAAATCAAAAACCAAGTTGGCCACGACCAGACCGACACGTGTTCAATATGGTCTGGTCAAACAAAGCATATTAACCAGTTATGCGTAAGAAAAAACTTATCATCAAATATCAAAGAAACGATAAACTCAAAACCAATTAGTGGCAAACAAGAACAAAACCTAAAGACAAAGGGTTACTTGTACAACTCAAAGTCTCAACCCCACACCAAAACAGAAGTAAACAAACAAACACCCCCTGAAGAAAAACACAACACAAACCTCTGAAGACAACAACGTTCGATCGATCTCTCACCTCCGACCACTTTCAATCTTCCCAAACAACGTTTTTTAATTTCCACCAAACTTATGTTCATATAAAGGTACAACAACAACAACTAAACACAACACTTTTTTCATTAATTTTCATTTTTTAATTTTTTAGAGAGAGAAACAAAATTGAATTTTAAGTTTACTAATTAAGGCTTTTTTTAGTATATGGGCAATAAATAGTTATGTTACTTATAAATTTTCATTATTTTTATAAAATTTTGAGATTTTTTTTATTGTTTGAAGGTATATATAATTTTTAATAAAAGTTACTTAATTTGTGCTTTTCAATCATGTGAATTTAATCTTTAATTCGTGGGTTTGTGTTTAGTTATTATAAAATGAAAATTGAGTTTTGTAATTAGGGTTTTGTATTAAGTTTATGGAATTTGGGTTGTTTTGAATTTAGGGTTTGGGTGTAAAGTGTGTAAAGTTTGTTAATTTATTGTTTTTTGCTGTTGTGATTTAGTTTCAGGAGTTAGTGAAGCGTGACGTGGTGGTTTTAGTTGCGTTTGTGGCCGAGCTTGAGCTTGATCGACGACGAGCTTGATTTATATGGTAATTTTTATTTAGGTTAATTTATGTTGAGCTGTTTTTGTATCGAATTTGATGTTGTTATGATTTGAAATGGCTTGTATAACTTGATTCCTTGATGTTTGGGACCATTTTTTAGGTTATTGTCAGTAATATGATACGTGATTGGTTAACAGTTTTACCCCTTCATAGGGGTCCTCAAGCCCTTTTAATGTGATATGTTAATTGTGCCATGCTATAAGTTAGGGTAAAATGGTAATCCTTAAATGCATTCTCGCAATTATAGGAAAAAAGGATGCGTGCTTGATTGAGTTTGGATGGATTTTTTTGTGATTCTTACGTTTATAAATCATTTATGTTACTTAATCATGTTAAATGTTTTGCTACTATTTGTCGATGCTAGTAAATTGTGAAGTTGGTTTTATTTCCGACTTCTTGGTGTAGTTTAGCAACTCTTCATAATTTAATGCTATGGTGATGTAGTTGGTCAAACTGGAGTTTGGGAAGTAATCCCTTAACTTTAGGGTGTTACCACCGTATCTAGTATATGTAGTTTTGTGGGAGTTAATAAGGCATTCAGGAGAAACATGGAAGGCCTTCAAGAACTTAAAATCAATTGTCAAATTTTCCTTGTGTTAGCTTATTCATGAAGGTTTCTTTCTTTCTCATACTTTATAGAAGCAGTTTGAAAGCGTGTTATTACAAAACATGGTGAAATTTATATCTATCGATTTCGATTGTTGGATTGGTAAAATAATTACTGCATATGGACAAAGACAAAAAGTAACAAGATTACGCACGTGGAAGTTCTTCATTGAGAGAATGATTACTTTGACTAAAACAGCTTGTGCTACTTGTCACTTGTTATTTTTCAAAAGGATGATTGGCAATATACAAAATAACTTTGTTTAGTTTGTTTATACAGCGTGTTAATAGGCTTAATATGATGCCTCGATGGCAGTTTGCCACATGATCCATCACCGTTTAGGCTCCTTGTTTTTGTAAAATTACATTAGATGGAGGTTCTTCCATGCAAAATTAATTGAGGTCAGAAGACATGCATATTTGACAAGTTTCAGATGACATAAAAGTAAATGGTAAATCCAGATACTTTAGTTTTATAATATTGAAGTTTAGAGTTAGGAGTTAAACGAAATGCGCGGTTATCAGGTTTATTGCGTTTTATTTAATGGAACACCATAAGCTTGATTTTTTCGATATGCAGAATAACACCATAAGCGATGTCTTGTATGTTAGATGCTTATTGTTGATAATTTCAGCCAAATTGAGAAAATTAATCTTGAGACAGACATTGACATTGACACTGACACGTAATGAATAAAGCAAGAAAGGCTTGATAGAATAAGAGTATAAGACAAAACATTATTGTCTTCATTTCTCCCATGACCATCAAGTGCCTTTTAATAATATTGTAATTTAGAAATAGAAAGCGGAAGTCCTTTTATATTAGCAAAGTATGTATGCGTGAATTTATCACCAGCCTAAGTTATTAGTCTCAATAACTGAAGATACCGCTATTCAGTATTCTACTATGGAACATCACGTTTTTCACCCCACTTTATTTGTTTAGCAATTGGGATGTAATATGGAAATAGTTAGTTAATATATTACATATATTAGTGCCATGTCTTTGATGTGTAATATTCTGTTTTTTAAAAGAAGCCCTAGAAAAAGGCATATCTCGACTGTTTTCTAGAAGTTACAACTTATTATCAGAGTCTACTTCACATCTTTTGTTCAATTATGCCAGATGAATGTATAATATATAGAACACAAACTGGATTAATTTTACCCCTGAAAGATAGTTCAAGAATTATGATCAGATGTGTATATTGATGTCAAAGATCATAAGATAGGATACGGACAAGTTGACATATCTTGAGAATTTAAAATATGACGATGTTATAATGTTCAGAAGTGGCGACTTTGTAATTCTCTTTATATATATATATTATAGCGAATGTCTTCTTTTGGGATATCTTAATACATGTGTTGTCGAGTCTAGCTAGAATGAGAGACAGGTATTTCATTATGTGGGCACAATAAATTGTACAACATATGTTGATGTGCGTTATTAGAGGTAGAAAAATGGCAGGGAGGTTGGTCGGGTAGTGGCTCAAAGGGGTCAACTCACAAACACTTCTGATTGGATTTTGAAAAAAAATTATGATGATGCATATCATTACAAATACTGTACGTGTTGTAATAGAATATAAATTAGGTTCTAAATGATTTCGGAGGTTTTTATTCATATGAACACTCACCGGGTGACTTTAAATCCGTTTGCCGTATCCTTTTTTCAGTTAAATCCTTTAGTTCAACTCGTTTATAATTTTAGAGTAATTCATAACCCTAAATATAAATGAAAATGGGTCGAAATCGCCACCTGTATGCATTAGATTGCCTAAAGACCAGTTACACGTGTACTTTGTTCATAATTAGAAGTATTTTACAATTTCTATAATTAGTTAAGGATCAACAAGATTTCATGGTTTGTCAGCATCCAGCATTTTCGGATGAGTTATTTATGTTACATTGATAGTTTCAAATTCATAGAAAAACATTTATTGTGTTCTTGCTCAAACTGTCCCATTGTAACAATACATATCTAACTGCAGATCATTTTTATATTGGATTCAACATTTAGTTCTAGTTTCCTTGTGCATGCATTTAGTGTCATCCGTCGATCTTCTTTGGTGGTTTCGTTTCCCATTCTGGTTCTCATTCAATGATGAAAGTTCGTAATCTTGTATACACATCTTTCAAGACGTATATGGGTGGGCCCCACAAAAGTTTTAATGCAGCGCTTTTATGTTCCGTAACCTAAAGATCTAGGATACCATGTTACAGTCTTTACTAACAAGCATAAACTTTCCATTAGAAAGATTATTACTTTCTAAAGTTTTAGGGTACTACGAACTGACACTATGTAATGTGGTTATGCTCCACGTGCAGCTGCATCTACTAAATAAGATTGCAACACTTGTAGGCGGTATCAAACTTTACCGTCTGTTTTATGATTGAAATGCCACAATTTGAAGTATAGGTTGTGAAAGTGGGCTGGTTGGGCATGGGTTAAAATGGTTGTGTAGGTCAGATATGCAAATTTTATTCGGTTGGGTCTGGTCGGGCCAGGTTCACCCAGAACACCTTTGTTCAAAAATTTAATATTAATCTTACTGAATGAAATTTGACTGCAAAAATTTGTATATTCTGATCATAATAGAAGATTTTGTAGAAACCGATTTAGGAAGTTATATGCATGAACTTTTTAGACAGTGTGCTTACATTCATCTGATTGGTTTATGTTTGCAGGGAACTTTGTTAGATTAGTTCATCAGACCCGTATGCTTATGATCCTTGAATGATGAGAAGCAGTGCTAGAATGCCGCTTATTTCATTTAATCTGAGAAGTACAAACCGTTAGGTGAAGCAACATGACACTCCAGGACTTCTTTACCTCAGCCGAGTTAGAACATGGGCTCACGACTCCTACCCGAGTTACTGACCTTCTCGCCATTATGCAAAACGATAAAGAAAATAATGGTACAGATATTGGTGAAGCAACCAAACAGTGGTCTGCCGTTGCAAACACTATAGCAACCACTGTTAATAAAGAGTGCCTTGATCTTTTCATTCAGTTAGATGGACTCTGGTTTATAAATAAATGGCTTAATGATGCGCAGAAGTTAAGAAATGATACTGGGAGTGAGGTTTCGGAAGAACTAATCATTGCATTGTTACGGGCACTCGAAAGGCTGCAGCTGGACCACCAGCAGTCTGTGGGTTCAGGAATTGGTGAAACTGTGCAGGGTCTTGTTAGTCATAGTAGTTTAGTGGTTCAGGCAAAAGCTAAAGCTCTTTGTGATACGTGGGCCCCGATTAAAGAGATTGATGAAACACCAACAGATGTCAATGCTGCTGATGTATCTCCACATGGAAATAATAATGAAGAAAATGTGGAACAGTTGGTATCTACTGTTACCGATCAACAAGAAACAGATAAACAAGAGATACCTGCAACACAAGTAGTCATGGAATCTGAAATGGAAATAAGCAACGTTGAAAATGAGAAATCTAAATCAGAAAGTATTGCTTTAACGGGAAATGCTAATCCTTCGGAAGATGTGGAAGAGAAGCAAGAGATTGACCCTTTGGCTTCAAATACTGATGTTAACCATGCTATGGAGTCTGCTACAAATACTGAAATGAAGGAAGATACAAGTGACAAAGATGAAGAGATGGTCGATGGGGAGGAATCACATTCTCCAGACCATCAGAATACCACTATGGAATTCAATTCCACGACTGGAATTGGTGAATCTAGTGGTGGTGGTTTACATGAATCTCCTGGCGCCGAGAACCTTAAATCGACATCAAACACCACTATGGAATTCAATTCCACGACTGGAATTGGTGAATCTAGTGGTGGTGGTTTACATGAATCTCCTGGTTCCGAGAACCTTAAATCGATATCAAACACAGATAGCGATGAAGATGAAAAGAAAGATTTATCTGAGAGTGAGAATGATTCAGGGAGTCATTCACGTTCTTCTTCTAAACGGTCAATGAAAAGTAATGATGGTGATTTGATTAGTAAGAGACCATCTGATATGGAACTGGATTATGGAATGGTGGATCCATTAGACATTGCTCGACAAGTTGCTAATGAAGTGGAAAGAGAAGTTTCTTCCCAAGAAGAAAGTTGCAGTACTTCTACAAACGAAGATTTACATCTGTCCACTGGTAAGGAAGTTTCATCTAATCCTGAACCCGCACAGTCTCCAAAGGGTTCACCTAGTTCAGCCGTACCCATGAATGATGTAAAAACACTTGATATCCCAGTTGCTCAAATTCCTGAGGTTGCTCAAGCATCAGCGCATAGTCCTGAAAAGGGGTTTTCTGGGTTTGATCTTAATGAAGAATTTCCTTCTGAAGAAACGGAAACCAATTGTCCAGTTGACCCCATTTCAGCCCCAATCTCGGTTGTTTCCGCTTCCAGGGCGGCAGCAGCAGATGGACTACCCGTTGCACCTTTGCAATTTGAGGGTGCTCTCGGTTGGAAAGGGTCAGCCGTCACCAGTGCTTTTAGACGGATCCCTGAAGTTGATAAGACGTTTTCGTCTTCGTCCAGCCACAACAACTCAAACCAACGTTTGAATCAGCTTGACTTTGATCTGAATGTTTCTGAAGGCAGTGATGATAAAATGGAAGACTTCTTCTCTCGAGACAAGATTGAAGAACCATCTAGATTGCAGTTGGATCTTAATAGTCTTGGGGACGGTGATGCTGGTATTATTTCATTGGACTGGAAACGTGATGGTCGGATAGCGTCTCTAAGACCAAATGGGCCCCAGAGTCCGTCTGTATCCTCGTCATCATCTTCAATGCAACCTTCTTATAAGAACATTGATTTGAACTTAAATGACTACTCAGTAACTCCACACAATACTTCGTTGGATAATTCGTTTCTTGGTAAGTTATTTAATAACAAACGAGACGAATCTGTTATGACCCTTTTTGGTACCCAAGTTGAGGTAAGCCGCAAGGATTATATGCCGCCTCATCATCATCATCCTCATCCTCAGCCTAATGGAAGGATTCTAGAACCTTCAGTGGATTTCAGTTTGGGTCGACCTGGATCAGGTTTAGGGCTTGGACCTTCTATGCCTTATCCTAATCTACCTCCATATGGTTATGGCCACAATGGCTTTACAATGGGACCCATGTATGCACCACCTGGTGCAATCCCTTACATGGTTGATTCAAGAGGAGCTCCTATTGTACCATCCATTCCGCCCGCCTTTTCTCAACCAACACAACCTTTCATCTTTAACATGGCTGGAGCTGGTGCACCATCTGGCTCAAATGGTGCGGGCCCATCACGGAGCAGCTTCGATCTGAACTCTGGCTTCATGACTGAAATGAGAAACCGGGAGAATAACGGGGGGTTGAGACAGTTTTTCAATCACAATCAAGCTTCTTCAAGTTCTGGTATTGGAGGGAAACGTGAAGAACCAGATGGCGGATGGGAGCTATTCCCGATTAACTACAAGCATCAACAACCACCGTGGCAATAAAAAGGTTTGTTTTTATTCATGTTGATCTGGCTCCCTCTATCTTTCTTATCAGTTTTTATAGCCATAGTTATAGAGTAGGCAAGCTGTTAACTTTAGTTGGAGGGGCGTTAGTACAATCAGAATAAAAAGATATTTAGTGACTTCTTGGTCTCGGGAAGTCGGGATAGCGGGGAAGGATGAACCAGGTGTAATCTTATTCTTGAGATTAATTGGCAAAGAAAGTAGGCTTACAGTGATTTATTTCTTAATTTCCTTTTCAGAACTTTGTTCACATAGAGTTGTAATTTCTTCTCCATATATATCAAAGAAATTTAGAGATGTGGTTTGTTTACGTTTTTTGCTTCATGGGTTGCTATTGTTATAGCTTTACTATCTTTTTTCGAAATATGGCACTGATACAATTTGAGATTTGCATAAAAGGTGAATGGATGTTTTATATAGTGATTTATTCCTGTTTTCTCAAATATGCGGGGTTTTGGTAAAAGTGGAGATATTTGGCTAATTAATTTTAGATTAATATGTCAAGGTTTAAATCTGAATAGGGACTTACGACTTCCCGAAATTGCTCATATGCAAGTTTCCAGCTGAGGCATAAGATACGAGACCCAATACATGTTACGCTTCAGTAAGCTGGAATTGTGTTGGGTGGATAGGATAGTGATGGGTGAGGGGGGGCGGGTGAGGGGGGGGGGGGGGGGGGGGGGGGGGGGGGTGGGGGGGGGGGTGGTGTGGGTTTTGTTGGGGGTGGGAGGGGTGTGGTTGAAATTCGATGGCGGGAGTAGATTGATGAGGGGAGGGATTTATAGGGGGTAGGGTGTAGTGTGTAAGGGGTTTATTGGATCAAACATTGGGTGTCTATTTCGGGTGTGGTGCAACCCGTAATAGGTAACAAATCGGATTATTTATTATTAGTGTACGTTGTGGTGTGGACATGTCGGAAAAGGGGGGTATTGTGAGTAGAATTAACTGGGGAGACTATGGAGAGGTTTGTCTAATGGCATATTTTTGTTGAGCTACCTTCGGAGCGATTGCCCAGAGCGAGCAAGCTAGCACATTTCACGTAGGGAGCTAAAGAAGTTGGTAAAAAGCCCTAGTGAGAACGAACCAACGCAGTATCAACTCCTGTTTCGCTAAGGTGCGTGCTTGCCGTCCCGTAACCAACTGATATAATCCGTTACTGTATGCAGTAACTAACTGCCACCTCTTGTGATATAGTAAGGGAAGAACTTATTACAGAACCTTGGACATGGCCAACAGGAGCGCTGCGCAGCGTAGCGATTTTCATGACCAGGGTCACTGAGATATGAGGAGAGACGTCTGTGACCAAGAGAGTGAGAGGAGGAGCGAGCGAGTCGTGGCGCTGTCAGGAACGAGATTATATACCGAAATCGACGTAATGTTTCTGTCTGCATCAAGGTTTTACTGGTAGGCCAGTTCCAGCCAGACCCGTGTTCCGGTTTCCCACCCCCCAGCGTCCACCACCGGAAGTCATTCCACACGGGAATATCCCCCAGGCGAAACCTACCAATCCGATCCACCCCTATCATCTTCCAACCCAATTCATAACTGGAGTCTACCACCCTCACAATCCCCCCTTCAGGCCACCATAAATCCCTGAGAACCCCGAACCCACCTGATATCAGTCCCCTCCAACAAACACTCCCAATCACAACAAACCACTTGACGGACAACCAAGGCGGGGGGGGGGGGTATTGACCCCGCGGGAAGGGACCCGATGAACAAAATATATATAGGTTCAAAGCCGTTCGTATAACGAACCACGTCTTTCCCAACACCCGCGGCACACATCAGTCCAACCCGCGGGGGGGGGGAGATATGTGTTGTAAACGACAACTTTACATACATCAAAAGGTGTATATTTTCAAACCCGTTCTGTCCCTCTCACAACGATCAGGATCCAAACCACACACCTCTACGACCAGTCCCTACAACTACCACAAAGACCCAATCTCCACAAGGGAATACCTACAGCGAAGGTACACCACCCCACCACCCACTAACACGCCCCAAGCCCACCGACAAAACAATCCAAACCCCCCCCCCAACACCACACTCCCGGGGGGGGGCAACCCATCTGGCTCAAAATGGTTGGCGGGCCCAATCACGAGCAGCATCGCTCAGAAACACAGGCTAATCATGACTGAAATAGAGAAACCGGAGAATAACGGGGGTTTATGAGAACAGTTATCAAACACAAACAAGCTTCTTATCAAGTCTTTGTATTGGAGTGAGGAAACGAAGAAAGAACCAGATGGCGGATGGAGCTATCCCGATAAACCTACAAGCAACAACAACCACCGAGGCAAAAAAAAGTTTGTTTATATTCATTTTGATCTGCTACCCTCTCATCTTCTAATCAAATATATAGCATAGTTATAGAGTAGGCAAGCTGTTAACTTTAGTTGGAGGGGCGTTAGCACAATCCGAATAAAAAGATATTTAGTGACTTCTTGGTCTCGGGAAGTCGGGATAGCGGGGAAGGATGAACCAGGTGTAATCTTATTCTTGAGATTAATTGGCAAAGAAAGTAGGCTTATACATTGGATGTATTTCTTAATTTCCTTTTTCAGAACTTTGTTCACAAAGAGTAGTAATTTCTTCTCCCATATAATCTCTAAGGAATTTTTGAATGTGAGTTTAGTTCTTAACGTTTTATTAGCTTCATGGGTTGCTATGTATATAGGTATTTACTATACATTTTTTCCGAAATATGGCACAATATGGCACTGATGCAATTTGAGATTTGCATAAAAGGTGAATGGATGTTTTATATAGTGATTTATTCCTGTTTTCTCAAATATGCGTGTCCAGTATGTTTGTGTACTTGTTTCGGTGCATATGTTTGTGTACGCATCGATTTGGCTTTTGTGTGCATATCTGGGTTGAGTAGTCTACAAATGAAAAGATGCGCCAAGTGGCCCAGACTGATTACGACTGCCTGCCATAGGACCATGACTAGTTTGGCTTGGTCTGAGATTTAACTTGGTAGACAGGCCTAAAATCACTTGTGGCCGCCCGGTTATTGTCTGGTGTTCATGGGTTTATGACCTTCTGATTCTTTTCCGGTTTCCCAGGTAAAGCATTACTCTTATTTTTATTGAGAAACATGTGTGACACACATGAGGTAAAGGCGGCAAGGATTGAACCTGTGGCATTTTCTGGGAAATTTTATACAGAATTGTTGTAGTCATCATTAACTTTTTGGCTCAGTCAAAACTAACGGCAATCACTTGGCTAGTGGACTACCTTGTAGCCGCCGGGTTAATGCCTACCGGCATGGCCTCACTCTATTATCAAAAGATACCGGTACATTATGGTTCTCGATACACCTTTGTATCTACTAGTATTATATAAAATACACGTGTTTCACTAGCGAGTTTTCAATTTTTACAAAATTAATAAGTTAAAATGATCAAAGCAAGGTTTTTCTGTGCACGCGCATTGCGGTGGGCTATAATAGTGGCTGTACTTTAGAATTTAAAATACCAAATAATAAAGTTGTTGCCGAGATTAGAAACTGCGATCTATGATGGGCAAGGGTCTGATTATTAAGAAAAGCATCAATTTTGTTTGATTATCACATGTTATAATCAAATATGTATTTAATAATAATTGATGCTTTTCTTAATAATTAGACATTGTGCGACGTCCATTAAAATATTCAAGTTTGACTAAAAAATTCAAACCACCCCCAATTGATGTAAAGAAAAAATAAAAAAAAATAAAAGAATTTTCAAAATGCATCATGAACTTTAATTTATTTACGATTTTTTATATAACAAACTTTATTTATCAAATATAGAGCGCGTATCTATCGATTCATTCGGGAAAAAAATGTCGCTGAAAAGATCGTCGAATTGCGAACAAAACGAGCCCAATATTGCAATGGTTCTGACATGCGTACAATTTTATAAAAAATGTTGAAGTTTAATATATATTTTAAAATGTTTACGGAAATAGCCTTTAGGGTTATTGGTTCGTTGCAAGGTGAGTCCCAATCGCTGAAAAATAGTACTTGGTGTTATCGGTCCGCTGCAAAAATAGTCTCGCGCGCTATTTTGAGACATAAGTAATATGCTCTTTAAATAAAAGTATGCAAAAGAAGTTGAAGCTTGGTTCAAGTAGTTATTTCTGGGGGTGGATGGTTATATTTTTAAGGCACAAACAATTGTTGCATGCCCTGATTATATGTTAACCATAGCTCTTAGGGTTAGCAAATTCCAATTTTTTAGAGGTGGCAAAATGGGTTGGGTTCGGTCGACGGGCCAAACGAGCAACGGGCCAAACAGGCGCGGACCAAACGAGTGCTTTTTAAAACATGAGTCAAACGGGCGCGGGCCAAATGGGCAACGGGTCAAACGGGCGCGGGTCAAACGGGCGAGTCAAAAAACACAATCTCTTAATCTTGTGGATACACCATGCACTATATGTTGTTACTGCCCTCAATGTACGAAATAGAAACCGACAACTTGCCCGCAATACCTTGCTAGAAAAGCACATATGGTGAAACTCTCATTTCTTTCTTGCAAATTCTTCAGGTTCCTCCTTGAGAGGTATTAATTGCTTCTTATTCTTCTATCCCACTATGCACGGGTTCCGCTGCATTCCGCATTTCTTATTGCGTAAAAGTATGGATGTGCCTGCATTATGCATTATCTTATTAACCCTGAACATGCTTCTTATTAACCTAATGCTCGGTATGTTAAAGTAAATCATTTTGTGAAGAAAAATATTCCAAGTTGCTTGTTTACGTTAGCATTTAACTAAAAATCTATATTGTTGTTCGTTATTTGAAGTATATTTATGTATGAGCAATAATGGTCCATCAAACTGCTAAGATGATTTGTTACGAGTGTGCAAAGGAAGAAGAAAAGATAATTACCATTTCTTCTTTAGCTGTGGGCCTTTCTTGACGATCATACCGAAGCAACTTGTCTAGAAAATCAACTGCCTACACTCCACAAAAAATGCGCAACCATAAGACACACAAGCACAAAATGAACGGACGATAGTTGAATATATACTTTGTAAAGAAATTGTTTTTTACCTCACGAACAGCCAAATGCTGGTTATGAGAATTAATGAACTTTGTCCATGGTTCCTGCTATGTCTACATACATCGATAGGAAAAATACAATATAGTTAACAGAAGACCATATTAAAGCTTTTATTAGCTGAGATGATCAGATTATGTCACCAACCTTCCAACAAGAGCAACTAGATGTGAATCTAGCTCTAAGCGATACCTCTATAGATAAGTATTTAGTTCGTCTGTCCCTAACACCTATCCAACAATAGCAATGAGTGCAAAACATCTGTTAGATTCCATGATAAAACTTTATACCAAAGCTATAGACTGCATCATAACTTTTTACTCTTACAGATTTAAACATTAAGACTATTAGCATCATAACTTTTTACTCTTGTTGTTGTTGTACTATATAGTAAACCAAAATGAGAATACACACACACACACAAACACTCATTCTTTGCATGTTTCTCTTTCCCTTTTCTAAGATGGATACACTGTCTGAAACGTGCACATACCTTGGCAATCTTGACCAACTGATCATAATTGTCTTGTCCGTAGAAAAAAGGTTCCTTGCAAAAACCTGTACAACACAATCACCATTTCAAAATTAGGATTAAAATGATTAGTGGCGTTAACATAGCTTGTGAGATTTACGTATGAAGCTCATAAAGCTAGCATACAAGCATAAGTTTCTTATAGTAACTTAAACATAAACCATCACTGATTTAGTAATTTGATTGCAAATTTAGGCAGCTGATAAAGAAAAAGACACCATGTATAGAACTAATCAATAAAATATGAACTCAGATATAATTCATCAAGCATAAAAAAATAAGACAGGGAAAACATAATCACCATTCCAACAAACATACAACCAAGGCTCCATAAATCTAATGAGTAATCATAATCTTGCAAATCAACAAGGAGTTCTGGACCTTTGAAATATTTGTAACTAGAGAAAAGATAAAACAAGAAAATAAAAAGTACTACAGAGACGATTACAAATTCACTAGTTCTCCAGCGTACCTCTTAGGGGCACAAAACTGATATGCAACTCTCATATGAAACAAATGGAAGAAAGGAATCCACTGGCCCTTAAAGTGCTTATCAGCAATGTTGAGTGTTTAGATAAAGTGCTTGTCAGCTAATTTAAAAGGAAATTATACTTAAATAAAAACTCAGACTGGTTCGTACCTAGTACCTACAATTTTTCAAAGCATTAAAGTTTAAAACAAGCAATCCCAAACACCCCCTACTAATATCTAGATGCTTATGTAAACTTCTTATCTATTTTTCCCCTTTTCTGTTACTTCTTTCCCTTTTCTCTTTTTCTATTCCATACATATATCATAATACAATTCCAAGACAAAATAATAAATGAATATACTAATTATTCATAAAATTGACTCACCATATCAACTCTTCTCGCAACCGAAAGGCTGCCAACTACGGGTGGAACTTTGTTGAAAGATCTGTTAATCTTGTTTTTAGCAGTTATCTTCTGTGAAGTTACAAGTTTAGACAGTATTATAATTTGAAATATGTATTCTATATCAGCAGAATGTTATGTGCATCGAAGAAGAAAAAAAGTGAGCTTGTAACATGAAATGCTTCACCTGCAAACCTCTCACACAAAGTTACCTAATCACGGGTTTGTACACCATCTGGGGGATGCATCATTGCCGCCTCTTTTGATGGACATTTTCTGAAATGAATGTGCAATATGTACTGCTTGTTCTTATGTTGACTCGCTAGTTGTGTTTGCATAGCATGTTCCATCTTGTCACATGTTTCATCATAGTTTGAATTTTCCTAAAAGTAAAAAAACTGTTAGCAGCTTTATGAGATTATATACACATGACGCATTCTTTACTATCGCATACATTTATAGACTTATTTGTTTCCTACGCAGCTATGGACCAATGAAGTTGGTTTTCATAGACATGTTTCCTACGCAGCTAAAAAGCATACATAAACATATACATCGGACATTAGATCACTATAAACCATTAAACCATATAGATGCAACAGACACTTTACTTCCACTTGCAGCAGATTCATAAGCAGACCGATTAGTTGCAGCAGATTCATATGTTTCCGACAGACAAGAACGATAATTATGACGACAATCGTTCTAATTATGAACAAAGTAAGCCTACAATGTCTGAGACTGCATTTCATATGTTTTAAGAACAAATAGTAACATATCTGGCATACTATCTGTATATTTTCGGAGCAAACAGTAACATGAAGAAAACAAGCTGCAATTGCAAGAGATAGAAACAAAACAATCTAACAATTAAATAACAGAATATACATTCGTAAATATAACATATAATGTTGTTTTCTTATCAAGGAGGTTGTTTGGGATTATGATATAAACGAATGTACCTCAACTACAGTTTAAAACAAGCTGATTCACTTTAAGGGCATAGCTGTAAATTTGCATTTAACATATATAACTAGTTTGAAAAAAACAGAAGCTAACAAGCATAAACATGTTTCTTTATGAAAACTGCTTATGATGGTGCTTATTTAAGAATGCTTATTGAGTTATTATCCTCCAATAAGTAAACAAAATGACGTCACATCCAAACGTCTTGTCTGCATTTAAAACACCATGAATAAGCTGGTAGCTAATTTGTGTTTAGGTAAGCTTATCACATTCTCAAAACCTAACAAGATGTTTTAGATACCCCCAACAACTTATGGCTTAATAGCTAATTATGCCGAATAATCTCTTTTTAAGAAGCCAACGATGAGAACTTTTTTCTAATAGATCTTATTTAGCTGATAAGGTAATAACTATTATGCACATTCTATATAACATAAGCTTAGCGAAAAACACCCCCACCCCTTCCTATACAAGCTACCCCAAGCACCCCAGAATAATTGGTAATCAAAACTATGGAAACAAAAATCATGAACTTGACATGTTTACAAACTTCACAAATAAGTTCAAACCAACAATTCAACATCAAATGTTCCAATTGCTAATTATCACTTATGAGCTTAATTTGGGTATATAAAAGTATTTTAGCCCATATAGAAAACATCCAACCCAAACTGCAACTCAAAGCAGGCTGCAAAATCAGCCATTAGACCTAAGTGTAGCAGCAGATTTAATGGTTGTTTGAAATTGTACAAAAATATAGAAAACATCAAGGTTGGTAGCAACATGTCAAGAATTAACTCGTGGGACGATGTTATCTTTAAGGTTTCTTCGAGATTGTCCAAATGGAAGCTTAAACTCCTTTCTATAGGCGGCCACCTTTCCCTTTTAAAGTCGGTTCTTACCCCGATTCCGCTTTATCATATGTCTATATTTAAGGTTCCAATTGGCGTGTTAAATCATTTGGAATCTATTCGTCGGAATTTCTTTTACGGAGTTGATGGTTCTGATAGGAAGCTTACTTGGATTGGCTGGAATATGGTTCTAACCTCAAAAAAGAATGGTGGTCTTGGTGTCTCTAGTTTTTTTGCTCATGATCGCGCTCTCCTTTTCAAGCGGGTTTGGAGATTTCTAACTGATGGTTCGTCTTTGTGGACTCGTTTTATTAAAGCCATATTTGGTAACAAATGAGCTTTAGATACTCATAAGTTGATTCCTAGAAGATCTCCATGGCAAGACGTAATTCTTGCTATTCATTCGCTTCAAAGTAAATGTATAAATCTTATGGATTTCATTCAAAAAAAAGTTGGCAACGGTGAGAATACTTCTTTTTGGGATGATTCTTGGTTAGGAGAGATTGCGTTGAAGGTTCTTTATAAAAGGTTATATGCTTTAGAGATGTGTAAATCTATTAGTGTGGCCGAGAAAATGGGTCATCCCTCTTTGTCTCATTCTTTTCGTAGGATGCCAAGAGGTGGTGTGGAGCAGGAAAATTATGGTTTACTTTGCTCGAAAGTTGCTGATCTTGTGCTCCCAAATATATCAGATAGATGGTGTTGGTCTTTAGAAGGCTCACAAGAGTTTTCGGTTAAATCCTCTCGCATCTTAATTGATAATACAATCTTGCCGAAAGCTGAAGTTCCAACTAGATGGCTTAGAGTCGTTCCCATCAAGGTAAATGTTCATGCTTGGAGGGTTTGCTTGGATAAATTACCTACTAGAGCTAATCTTTCGCTTAGAGGAATGGATATTCCATCAATTGCTTGTCCCCTTTGTAATTCGGCTGTGGAATCCACTTCCCATATTTTTTTCGCTTGTCCCTTGGCTCGCCAAGTTTGGAGAAATTTTTTGATTTGGTGGGAACTTGAAGATGTGGCTTTTAACTCCTATAACGAGTGGCTCATCTGGATTGTCAATATTCGTTTACATAAGCAATTGAAGGTGTTCCTTGAAGGTATTTGTTACGTGATGTGGTGGTTAATTTGGCGCTTCAGAAATCAATTGCTCTTTGGGAATTCTCAACCAAGGCGTGCTCTCTTATTCGATGATGTAGTTCAATTTTCTTATACGTGGTGCTCTAGTCGATCTAAGTTTAATGTTAATTGGGCCACTTGGTTACAAAACCCTAATTTTGTTATCTTGTAATATTTTCTAGCTTCTTGCTAGTGTTTTAATATAAATCTGCTGTTAAAAAAAACAACAGATTTCAGGACTTGTTTTAAATTATACAAAAATATCACATCAGATAGTGTCCTAAACACATTATCACATCAGATAATCAACAATCAATCACACAATTTAAATAATCAACAAATGTATAACAAACATATTAACACAAATTAGGTCACAGTAATTAACAACCAATTGCGCAAATAATTTAGAATCGTAACTAAATTATGTCAAAATAATGAGTCAGATTCAATAATCGATGTATTCATGATTTCAAAATAATAATCAAATCCATAAATTAACACAAATAAGCGAATCAAAAAATGAAATCAACCACGAATCAAGAAAAATAGGCGATGAATTGAAACCTGGTGAACGAATCAAAGAGGTGCTGAAATCATAATCAACAAATGAGAAACGAATCCAAACTTATGAAGAGGAACTGATGCATTTTTTTGAAGTGAATAAAGGGATTTTTTAAGTGATGAATGAGGAGCAGATGTAGAAGTACCGTTGGATTGATATCATTAGGCTGGACGGAGTGGAGGTGAGTTTGGCAAAACTCACCTAGGTGACTTATGAAGTCACGCGTGAATGCCATCCCACCCCCAAAACTCACCTAGGTGACTTCTACTATCGTGGTGAGTTTCACCCATTTTTTTGTCACACTTTGGTGAGAAACTCACATATGTGAGTTTGATAAATGGTTGGTCCCCTCTCTTTATATATATTATATTTTAATTAGTTATGAGTGTATGTGGGTATATAGTGGGTTATATTTTATATAAAGTGAGTATTTTAATGAAAAATGAGTTTTAGTGGTAAGGTGAGTTCTTATTACGGTTGAAAGGTGAGTTGTAAGGTGAGTTGTAAGGTGAGTTTTATTTGGAGAGAGAAAGCTCATGTGGCGCTGACATGTCAGGTGGGTTTACCGCCACCACTCCATCCAGCCTTAGGGTTGATCCGAAAAGATCTGCATCTTTTGAATTTATGAAGTATTTGGGTTTAAAATTATTATGATGAGGCATATAATGTTTTTATTGACTTGGGCTTTATCATAGTTATATATTTTTTAACAGGCCCAATAAGCAAAAGAATAGATTTTGAAAAAAATAATTAGATGTTCTACAATATCAAATATGTCTATTTCTATTTTGACAAACATTTTTTACTTATTATGAAAGTTTATCAACATAATATTATGACTTAAAGAGTAATTATTTTACATATTTCTATGACCACAAATTTTGGTCACTAATTTTTACTATACCAAATTAGTGACCAATAATTTCGTCACTCTTATAAAACAAAAATATAAATTGTCAAAATAATGACCAAATAAAAAGTCGTCATTGAATTTTCGTCTCTAAAGACACTTTTTCTTGTAGTGAGCGTATTTAAAATTTTGAACTTTTGTTGCTTGGTAGTGAACTGCTGTGACCCATTCAAATCTATTACACAACATCATAGTCTAGAGTCTTAAGGGTTGCGAGTTAGAGTACTGACATATGTATAAATACTTTTAGTCTAGAGTCTTAAGGGTTGCGTCTTTAGTATATCAGTTATATAACCTTCAAATGCGCTTTAGTTTCCTTGGGAGTAATTTTGAATCTTCAAGTGCGTCTTTGCGTGTTTTTATTATTCACATCAGTCCCTATAACCTCAGTTGTAGTCCTAGAACACAGCTTACCATTCATACATCTAACCTGCAACCTGACAAAAGGCCATTAATAATTAACAACACATACACACATAACTAGGACATCTAGGTCTTTAGAGTAGCTTAGTTTTTTGGGCTTATGAGCTTATTTGAATTTGAACAAGTAGCTAACTTTTCTTTGCTAATGAGCTTCAAAAGTTGTGCTTACTAGCTAATATAAATTTACATAAGCACATAAGCCGCAAAAATAAGCTGATCAAACACAAATATTATACAAGTAAATTTGTACTTGGAAACAAGCACCGCAACCTGACCCAAGTTTGAAAATACTAGGAACACCACCAGCAAGATGACCATTATAGAAGGTTGTAGCAGATGAACCATACCCACCTGCTCCATCTGCATTGTTTTGAAAAAACAATTGGTGACCATTATACTAATTCAATAAATATTATCATGGTATTTTTCAAAAGGAAAACAATAAAGTTGTACATGAAAGAGCAGAAGCATTGATGAAAAGAACATCTTTAGTTTGATGCAGTAGACGCAAGGTAAACTTCAAGTCCTGAAGGCTTTTTCAATTATAAGTACTTATCAATAAGCAAAGCATCAGCAGAATAAACAAGCAATCCCAAACACCCCTTATAGATGTAATCACAGAATCATTTTTTTAAGCTGTATAAGATTAAGAAACATGATTAGCACGTAGTTTTCTATTTCGAATGAAAAGCATTAGTGATTTATAAGTACAAACTTAGCATTACTGAAAGAGAGTACTTATAGTTTATTTGAAGTGTCCATAAAATGTCTTTGTTTATTTGAAGTGTCCCTATTTTGAAATTTATCTTACTGAAAGAGATTAACTAATGCTAAGTTTGCAACCTCAAAAGTCAGACACATACATAAAATGTCTGTGTTTATTTGAAGTGTCCATATTTTAAGGGTTGCGCCTATATAAATACCATGGTTATAGAATTTACATGAAGGAATATATGCACCCGAACATAAACCTGCAAGCATATCCTATTTCTTATAGTTCTGTACAGGATCAACATTCGGTCACACAGCTGGAAGTATCTAGCAAAGGGATCAGAATCTATTTTTGTTTTCGAGTTGTCACTAATGCATTCAGAACTAAAATAAGAATGAAAGAAGAAACACATGGTACATCTCAAATACCTTTCAAAGCGACACCAGTCAGTTGGCTAACATGAGCTTCTCCTACCATGTTTAACTGTGCAGCTGAGGTCTGACTATGTTAACAACCATCAACTCGAGGCAGTTGTTCAGTAACTTGCGAGAAGACCGATAACTGAGATACACCTGTAGCACAAAACGGTTTATAAATCAGTTGTACAAACAACAACAGATCTCAAAAAAGAAAGGAAAAAGTTATTCTAACCTGACAAATCACAACTGCCACCATTTGCAGATGAGCACTCCAAACGGGTACCCAGCCGCAACTACTTCTGGTAACAACACTACAACTATACTATCGAAATTATGGAACTGCCACCAGCCGCAACTACTTCTGGTAACAACTACCACAACTTAGTACGGTTGGCTGGAAGAATAATTATCTCTTTTAGTATATTTGCAATGGCTATGAATTAATCTGTCTCATTTTGTTTTACCATCATATAGGCAATTTGTTCCACAAATTTGTGGGATTTTTATGTTAACCCTTAATCCTATAGATAGTGATGTTATTCGGATTACTTGATGATAACATATGAGTTTGTATTGTGATGCACATAATATTTCCGTAGATAAACATTGTAGGCTAAGATTGCAGGCTATAAATGTTGCCCGTAGTACGACTAATATATGTCATCCATAACACTGTCTAATACCTCGGATTGTTTTAGATATATGCCATATATCTAAAATTTCCATGTAACGACCCGATACAAAGGGCATCAACTGAATGCGTCGATTTCAAACACCCGCAGCGAAGCGCAGGCTTTAATCCTCGTTGGTTATATTGTCATGAAAAAAACTCTTAGCTTAGTAATGAACTTTTGTTAAGATAATAAAATAAATCTAGCTAGCATGGTACGCGCAAATCAGCAGGTTTGGAGGTGAATGTTGTTTAACGATTTTTTGATATTACGTTTTTGGCTAATATTGGTTAACGATTTACTATAATAGATGATAACTTTTTAAGATTGTATGTTTTTGTTGTGAGATTGTGAAGAAGTAATATGTCATATTATTAAATTTAAAAAGTTATTAATTTTAACTTTAAACATATTAAATTTATTATGTAAGTTATATTTTATTTAACATCCAATTTAATGTACAATTAATGTTTTTTTAATTTATTTTAGTAATTACTAATAATAGCACGTTTGTAAGCTTAATAATTTTAGGACTTCTAAAAATAAAAGTCTCAAATGCTTTATATATAAATAGCAGGGTACCCGCGCGATGCGACGGAGGGGATCGTGTGATTAACCGGAGAAAAACAAAAAGAAAATGATCCCGATCAGGCCTAGTTTACTCAATTTTATAGGTTTCGGCCGATTCTTTCTGGTTCATTTTTAGACGGCTTTTATTTGCTAGCTGAACCGGTGGCCACTCATGTTCCCGGTTGAACCCTTTGGTCCGGTCCGGTTTTCAAAATTATATGTATTATCATATTAATTATATGAAACTTTTTGTGTTTTATTAATTTGTAGAATGTGTATAATAACATGTACGTTTTATTTTAGAGGTGTTTAAAAAATAATATTAACTTGTGTGTTTAATGAACTAAGAGGTATTTTAAGAGCATTTACTATGGGAGGTCTAAGAAAAGGTTTATAATTGTTGAAAAGGTTTATGCTCATTTAAACCATATTGGGTTTTTATTTCAAGTCTATGTGGCATGCAAAAGGTCCTAAATCTTATACCTCTTCATAATATGAAGATATTTAATGCATGTGTAATGTGAAACAATTATAAAGCTTTAAAATGATTGTAGCATAGTGAAAATAGGTTTATTAACACAAAAGGTTTATAAAATATATATTGATGTGACAAGAAACAATAAAATTTTAAAGCTTTATAAATATGAACCATAGTGGATGCCCTAAGAAATAGTAATATTAAATATGTTGACTAATCAATAAGTGTGTGTTTGTGTAATTATTAATTGTACATATTGCATGAATATTTGTATTTTTAAGTAATGCGGTGTTTAATAGGAGTATTAATTATGTATTAAAAAGTTGTATAATATATTTTTTTTATGTTTCAATTTTCAAGTTTATAATGTGGAAAAAGTTTTTTCTTTAAAATAAATTATGAACGAGAAAAAATAGTGCCCGCGCGTTGCGGCGGGTCTATTTTTGTTCGCTTGTCGAAGATATTAATAGTTGAATAATCGAGCATTGGTGTTGAAATTCCTAGCAAACGTTTAAACGACAACTTAACAATAAGATTGTAAATATAATTTTCTCATATTAAATTTTTAAATAAACTTTTAGGGTATATCTATTTAAATTATTATGTAAAGAGTTAAGTTGTGTATATAAAAGTTTTTTTAATTAAACTTCAACATTTTTTATAAACTCGTACGCACGTTTAAAATCATATCAATATTTGGCTCGTTTTGTTCGTAATCTATATGTCTTTTTGTCGGTATATTTTTTTATTAAAAAATCGCTACGTATTTATCAGATTGTTGATAAATAAAATTTGTTATATAAAAAGTCATAAATATTTAAAAATTGAAGGTTTGTTTTGTAAATTTCTTTTTTTTAACAATTTTTTTTTCAACTGCTTATCTCGTCATTTTTTTGGGCTGCCCTATTTTAGGGCCACACTCTTTAGGCCACATAAGTGACATTATTGGGCCAAATGAACATCATTTAGTATTTTGTCGCCATGTGTAATGCAAATTAAGATATATATTAACAAGCAAAGATATCCGCGCGTTGCTGCGGGCGTTAATTTTTCGCACGTTGTTGCACGGCGTTATATTTATTTTAAATTTTTTTTTTCGCTCTTTTTTTTTTCCGCTCGTTTTTCTTTTATGTTTAATAGTGTAAGTTATTTTTATTCCGTCAATACTGGCGTGCGAAAATATTTCGCGCAGTTGTTTGCGTTTTAGATAGTTTATTTTGTATGTCTTACGCGATTGTAGCTGCCTTTATAATTTTATTTTTTATTATTTTATTATATTTATTTTTTTTTTGCGAATTATATTTTTTTGAGTTCTCATGGTGAAAAATGACACTGTTTAAATCAATTCGGAAATGTTACCAGCGGGTATTTTTTTTTAACTGAAATCGTCGGTACTTTTGTAACATTTAATTTTCCTCCATTTTGTGCTAACAATTATAAAAAAACAAAAAAAAACTAATTGGGCCGTGCCAAAAATTGGGCTAAATTTTTTATGGACCCAGCACTGTAGCTACTGATCTTAAATGAAAAGTAAGGTCAACTTACTCACATGATTTATTTAATATTTATTATTTTTTTGCGAATTTAATTTTTTTTGCTCATGGAGTAAAATGACATTGTTTAAGTAAATTCGGAATGTTCCCGCGGGTATTTGTTTTAATCTTACTGCGTCCGGTACTTTGTAACATTTTTTTCCTCCCTAATTTTTCCAACAATTTAAAAAATAAAAAAAAAAAAAAAACTAATTGGGCCGAGTGCCCAAATTTTAATGGGCTAAATTTTCTGGCCCACATGTCACAGTAGCACTAATACTACAGTGCTTCGATGAACAGCTAGGTCACCACATCTCCAAAAGATTATATTTATAATACATAATAAGGCGTATAAATAATAGTTCATTTTTCTTTAAATCTTTCCGTATACATAAATATACATAATACTCATCAGAACCTTTGATTTCATTAATCTCCCAAACCCGTATACTCATCAAGAACCCTAATTCATCTTCCCAAAATCCAAAACTGAAAATTGTGTGTTGATATGGACACGAGAAACCCACCCGCCACGTCATTCTCTCTCACAAGAGTCACGGAGGAGATTAAAAATTCAGATGGAGCAGCAGGAGGCTCTGGTGAAATCGCAGCAGCCTCCGATCGATCTAGATCTCATAATGAAACGTATAATGTTTCTTTCTTATAACACCAATTTAACCACTGTAAATAATGCTTTGTCTATTTTCTATGTAGTTTCTACAACCTTAGAAACACAAGGTTACTGTACGGGTTTGTGTATATGTAAATAAGACAAGTTAGTGCTCATGAAGACTACACGTTCGCTTAGTACTCTATTTTCTTAAACCTAGCTACTTCATCTTGGCTAAAACACTATGACAAAAGCTTTAAAAAACTCTTCCTGGCCTGTAATACAAAAGATTATTTGATTTTTTCATTTGTTTTAGAATGGTGAAAGATGATGTTAGCTTCAATCAAAGGCATGAACATTCTCGGTCATCCAAGAAAAAAACTATTATCCATTCACTAATGCAAAAAAGATAAATAAAGTTTTATGTATTTATTTGCCATTGGGCACTATAAGTATTTAGGCGTGAGCCGAAAACTAACCCAGAAAACAAAATTTTCAAATTTTATCTGTAAATTTGGTTAGCTTTATACTTGCAAATAAGCCTATATCTACCAGCCATAACGCTAATTGATTTGCTTGATTTTTTTTACATTAAAACTACTTTTCGATTATTACAATTATTACAATTGTGTTGGTCAAGGTCGATCTGCTCTTTTGGAAAGATTCGGACCTACTACCGTAGTCTACATTCCGCAAACAATAACAGACACATCTGCATCAACTTGTGGTAACAGTTAAATCCCCTATTATTTTAGATTCACACCATAAATTTGAAGTACTCTTTTGTTTGCTATTTCAAGTCAACTTATATTTTACTCATCTGTAACCATAATTTAAGTATATAGTTTTACTTGGTCTTATGGTTGATTATTCTTAGCTACAAAAGCTGAAGCAGATATCTATAAGAAGCTAGCCTACTCACACAACATCATCTTCAAGATCATGAACCCTGCAACTGGTGAGTACGTGCTGCATTTAGTTCTCTGAACAATCAAATATCGTCTTATAGTGGTCGTATGGGATTCACCGTTATTTAATTTAATTACTAAATGGTAAACATGATATTCTAAACTCTTGGACTTTTGATTTTCCTTACTTGGGTTACTCTATAAAATAGGCATGTACCTATAACCTTCATGTCGCACCTACCTGAGTATTTTTGCTTATATAAAGACTGTCTTGTTTGAGCATATAACTTAACTTAAATCAATCAATAATGAGTTGAAGTTACATTTGGTTTATGATGGTATTATTATGTTGTTTATTCAATAGGTATAGCAGATGAAGTGTTAGGGGCATCTGTGCTTAAGCGCTACCGCGAGGATCTACACGAGTCAAAAGAAATGATGGTTACAGCTTCTGGTAACAATAAAATTTATTCTTATAGTTGGTTACTTGGTTTTAGAATTAATTAATTTGATTGCTAAAGCTAATCAAAATTCATCAAACTTAGACACTGGATTTGCTAAATTTCATATTACATTATATAGGTGTAGCAGATGAAGAGCTAGGAGCATTTGTGCTAAAGCGCCACTCGAGGATGTAGCCAAGTCAAGTTATAACTTGGTCACTTTTTTGTTTTCTGGTAACAATTAAATCTACTCTTATAATGGTTGGATGTCAAATTATTCTTTTTTGTGAAGTAGTTTGGTTAAAGTATTTCTTTTTGAACGGAGATTTTTCCTAACTAGCCAGCCGCTAGAACAACAGGAACAAGATTTACATTGAGCACGGTACCATTTTGGTACCGTACCGGCACCGTTTTCGAGGCACTGTATTTTTTCCCGACCAAAATATGTAGTCCCGATCCCGGAACCGAGGAGTATACGGGTAGGTTCGGGAAACCGGTACTATACCGAAACGAGTACCGTTTGTAATACAAGATAATCTCAAATTTGACCATTTGTGTCATCTGAATACGCTTTAAAGTTTTTTCTTTTACCGTGAAAGAAATTGTACTAAACCTTTTTCTTTAAAGTGTCAACCTTGTATTAATTTTACTACTTAGCTCTATAACAGATAAAACTTGTAGATTATTAACTGATACAGAACTAGAGATTCTCACATCTATGTGGAGGGAAGAAAATATATATCGACCATGCTACTAGCAAATAAACACCAGCGTATTTCGCATTGTTATTCATACCATTCTCAACCTTTTCAATGTCTGGCTTTAAATCTTTTGTCATAGGTTCATACGCAAATGTATCAGACGATCAACGATTGTATATTAATAATTAATATTGTTCTAAGGCTTTTATATAATTTTTTATAAAATTTAAAAACCAATTTCCTGTTTTCAACACAAAATACCTATTTTAAACGTGTTTTTTTACTACTCCGTAAATAAACACAACCACAAATTTTAACGGAGTAAAACTTGACAGTTACACGAATAAAGAGTTAGGCTGGACGGATTGGACACGGAGTGAGTTGCAAACTCACGAGTGAGTTGCCACTCCGGTTGTAAAACTCACGCGTGAGTTTTAGAGTGAATGATGAGTCACTCAATTTTAATTTGGTTTGTGAGTGTGTGTAGGTATTTAGTGAGGTATATTTTATATAAAATGAGTATTTTAATGAACGGTGAGTTAGTATTAACCACTATGGTTGATTGGTGAGTGTGAGTGAGTTGAAGTGGGATGAGAGAGAACACTAAGATGGCGCTGAGGTGGACGGTGAGTTTATACCCACCACTCCATCCAACTTTAGCGTGTTTTT
The DNA here is from genome assembly GCA_026074375.1 of Tanacetum coccineum. Classification (NCBI taxonomy): domain Eukaryota; kingdom Viridiplantae; phylum Streptophyta; class Magnoliopsida; order Asterales; family Asteraceae; genus Tanacetum; species Tanacetum coccineum. The sequence continues at coordinate 147,011 of BQNB010000280.1, read as the reverse complement.
GTCTTTATCTTTATTATATATATTAAGAGAAAATGTTATTGCTTAAAAATTCTCAAAATAAGTCTGTATCTTAGATCTTTAACTTAAGTATATATTATATTAAGAGAATATGTTATTGCTTAAAAATTCTAAAAATGAAAAATGTTATTACTATATACTTTTATATCTTGTTTAAAATGTTGTTTTTTAAATTAAAGTTGGTATATTTACTACCTCTTTTTTTTTTTAACATATTCATTGTTGATTCATATTTCAATCTCAATTTGTTAAACGATAACCAATATGATGTTGTCGTCATCTAGGATGATGATAAAGACTTGCCAACGTTAATTACTAACCGTTACACGAAACATTTGATCACGATATGTCAACTATAGCTATTAACCATTATAAAATATCGTCGATGTATACGGTTAAACGCATAGTAAAAGTAAAACTAGGTATCACTAAACTACTAAAGTATACATTACTCAAAGGTTGACTAAAGGAAGGACTGAACAAAAGTATTGATATTAAAATGAAGACACAACCACCCCACAAGTTAGGGACTTTATTAATTATGTAACCGTCCATGAATAAACAAAGTGATGCACTCGCTAACTTTGAGGGACATGTATTTGATTTCCTCGTCCTATCAATGGTTATGATTTGGGCCAAATCTTGTCTTCTAAGAATGCACAACCTTAGAAAATTTTGTAGGGTCTTTGTGTAGGTCTTTGGTGTCTCTTATATGTTTATTTATTCAGCATGTCTGGTGTTATTGCGCGTATGCCGAGGGACACATCAATAAACGTTTATAGTTAAATATGATGTTTTAGTTATCGTGCCTATAACACTTATAGTTTGTGAGAGTGTTTTAGTTATTATAGTATTATTGATTGTATGTTGAGTTGGCACACCAACAACGGTTATTCGCACCTCACGGCACTTTGCACTCATGAGATTAGAGACAAAATCAGGAGATATATTAACCAGATGCATTTATAAAAAAAATACAAAACTAGAAACACAATTTTTATGGACCGGGTGCATTTACGAAAATCGAGACTTTTACCAAAAACTAACACTACTTCACAAAACTTCATGAGTGTCTCGCAACTACTCGAGACCCACCCTGATTATGTCCCTGCTTGAGATGGAGTTATAAACCACAAACTATTGACATAAACCATCCGTTTTAGGCTGATTTATGCTAAAAGTTAAACGAAAGGTCAAGAAGAATGGTTTTCGCTAGACTTTTAATCTCTTTTTTTAACGACATTTTATTAAAAAACTAGCAATGAGCTATAGAGATTACAAATTTAGCAACATAGGATTTTGCATCAAAGTTGTCCAATTAAGCTTAGACTTACAACAACTAGAAATCCACAAAAAAGACAATTGGACAATGTCATCAAATCAAAGCTCCCTTCTAGGTTGACATGAACCAAATAGACATTGATTTCTAAATCTCCAAATGAGCCACCAAGTCACATAACAAGTACCTTCAAAAAACCCCTTCACACAAGCAGACATTCGGGAATTGCAAAGCCAGATAAGCCACTCACTATAAGAGTTGAAAAAGAATTCTTCTAGATCCCACCAACGCGAAACTTTGGTCATAATTTGTCGAGCAAGGGGACAAGAGAAAAAAATATGAGAAGTGGATTCCGCAACCTCGTTACATAAAGGACACGAAAGCGAAGTGATCTCTAAACCTCGGGAGGAAAGATTCAAACGAGTAGGTAATCTATCCATACGTAACCTCCAAGCGAGAATATCAACCTTGATAGGGACCAACTTTACCCACCTAGTCGGAACGTCTAGCTTTGGAAGAAGAGAATCGTCTATAAAATTTCGAACAGATTTAACCGAGAAGTCACCCGAACCATCCAAAGACCAAAACCAACGATCATGAATTTAAGGGATAATAACATCTATAAGGCAAGAACTTAGGCCACAAAATTGCTCTTCTTCAGCCCCTCCTCTAGGATGACGACGAAAAGAAAAGTCTAAAGTAGCATGTCTCAATTTATCAGCCACTGAAATATATTTGCACAGTTCCAAAGCGTATAACCTTGGAAAAAACGTTTTCAGGGCAACCTCTCCAGACCATGTGTCAATCCAAAACAATGAGTTCTCCCCATTACCCACTTTCTTTCTAACAAAGGACAATAGATCAATCCTTTTCCGATCGAGAGAAGATATGTCACGAACAATATCGAGCCAAATGGAGTTTATATTGGAAGAAAGACGAGTGTCGAGACCTCCCTTAGCACCATGAATAACCTTAATGAACCTAGACCATAAAGAGGAATCTTAAGTAATGAATCGTCATACCCATTTGAATAAAAGAGCACGGTTGATAGTATAGAAACTAGAGACCCCGAGACCCTCATGTTTCTTAGAAGCCAAAATATTATCCCATCTGATCCATACCATTTTCCTCTCTGATCTATCAATTCCATTGAAGAAATCCTGCCGAATCGATTCCAAAGAATGAAGAGTTCCAGTATGAACATTAAACAACGACATATGGTAGAGAGGAATAGCTGAGAGAACCGATTTAAGTAAAGTAAGACGACCACCAATAGATAGGGTTTTAAGTTTCCAACGAGACAATCGAGAAGAGATTTTTGTTTCAACTTCATTCCAAGAATTAAGTAGTAATGTTTTATGTCAATAGTTTTTTTATGTGAATTGTTTCTTACCAAAATATCCAAACTACATAAAAGACGAATTTTGCAATGGAGAGTCTTCTCTTAGATAAATCTATATATGAGATTCAGTCGACCAAGTTAAGCTAAACAATCGAGGTCATACCCGTAAAACTCGAATCTATACTCAGGTTTAATTTCACATGAAAGGGCTTTTTAGTGTAAGATTAGAATGTATAGTTATGTGATGTTATCTCTACTCGCAATACATCTAGGTCCACTTAAACTCTATTTTACGAATCTACTAAAAAACCCTAATATGACGATTTTTGGCGCCCCCTCTTTTAATCGCTAACACATTTCGATCTACTACCTTCCATCAGTCTCGTTCATGCTAAGGCCCTGTTACGATGAGTGTTATCTTATTATTGATCTCTTGTAACGAAGTTTCTTACATGATGGTGTGAGATGGAACCATAGGGTTTGGTTTGTTGTTTTTAGGGTTTATTTACTTTGCCAATCGTTTTTTTTCCTTCTTTTTACTTTTTGTCTTTCCTTCTTCAGAATTTGGTGTTGATATGGATGCGTCTAATCCTAACCCTAATGGATGGACTTGGGTTTTTGAAAAAAACAATAAACAACACTCTAAACCTATTGATGATCCGTTTGTAAAAGACGTGGAAAAAATTGCTACGTCCTTCTACGTATCGAATTTCCCTAATTCTTTGGATGCTAAGAACCTTTAGAAGGAATTTCAACCTTTTGGACGCATTGTTGATGCGTTTATTGCGAACAAACGATCAAAACAAGGTAAACGGTTTGGTTTTATTAGGTTTTTAGGTGTTCGTAACGAGGTAGAATTTTCCAAATCTCTTTCTAATGTTTGGATTGGGAGTTACCACGTTTATGTTTTGTTTTCTAGATTCCAGCGTAATCACAAAAAGGATTCGAGCCCTAAAATTTTTAATGTTTTTGAACTTCTCAGTTTCCACGGGTCAATGTGGTTCAGCCTAAATCAAGCTCTAATAGCATTGCTGAGATTAAAAAAATCATATGTCTCTGTAACCTATGGTGACATAAGTACTAGGGAAATCCACCATAACAACATGAAGAATGTTAAGAGTGTCCAGTTAGATGAATGTGACCTATCAAAGTTGAAGATGCATCTACAATGGTTATGGTCAAAGTAAAGGAGATTGATACGATTAGTAATATGTGTCATGATTGTCGTAACGAGGATTCTTAGATATTAAGATCCATCATATATGTGGTTTATGGGTGTGGATTCAATTCAACTCTGAGAAGTCACATGTAACGTTCAAATCCAATGAATCTTTGAAGAAGCTATGGATAACCTCTCTATTGGAGTATGGTGTAGGGTCTAGAAACGTATATGACGGTGGGGAGGAGGGTGTCATGGATCAGTATGGGAATTGAGTTTCATCGAAGGTGACATGTTGAGAGAGAATAATTTTGTTGGTTCCAAGGTCTAGGCAACGAAAACTACGGTGGTAGGCGGGAAAACCCAAGAAAATACACGGGGTAGCACGTGGTGCAAGTTTGTGAGGTGAGTGAAGATGAGGATAACAAAGGCATCCAAAGATGCGTAAACGAGAGTAGTTGGGTTCTTTTTGAAAAAGTCTTGTGAAGGGGATTTCGTTGTTAATGGCAGTTGAAGGGAGAAGGTTAAGGAGGTAAGTTGCCATATGTAGAGCCTCGTCCCAAAATGATGAGGGTAGGTGTGCTTGAAAGAGTAGCATACGTATGACGTTATATATGGTGTGTGTCATCCATTCGGCTTTACCATTTTGTTGAGAGGTTTTTGGGCAAGAAAAACAAAGTTGGATGCCATGATTAGCAAAAAGTGTATGGAGTTGGTTATTGTTGAACTCACCACCATGATCACATTGGAAACTCTTTATTTCACATTTTAACTGGTTTTAAACATAATTACGAAAATAAAAAACTTGGCAAACATGTATGATTTATTTCAAAGAGGATATATCTATAAATAGTAAGAAAAATGATCTAGAAAGAAATATGACATAATATTTAAAACCACTTGAACTAACAATGGGAGAAGTTCATAAGTCAGAATGAATAATATCAAAACACTGTTTAACAATAGAATCCAAACTATAGAAAGGAAGCTTCACATGTTTGCCAAGGTGGTAAGCATGACAAACATGTGTAGTCTTTTATTTATTACATGAAATAAAATGACGTGAAGCAAGAGATCGCAGCACTTCATCACCATGATGACCGAGACATTGATGCCACGTGGAGGAATTAGTGGGAAAAAAAGCACTAGGGATAGTTGACGGCTTGGTAATTGGGTAGAGATCGCCTAAGCTGTCACATCGAAAGAGGATATGGCAAGTCAAGAAATCCTTCACAGAAAAAACAATGCGTCAAATTCAATAGTGCAATTATTATCCCTAATAAATTGACGAACATAAATGAGGTTTTTAATGATGTTAGGAGTGACAAGACATTATGAAGGTGTAAAGGAAGATGATGAGAAGGAATAATGCTATGTCCGGTGTTGGTAACGGGAATAGAATTACTGTCACCAACATGTATAGATGAGAATAAACGTTTATTAAAAACAATACGTAAATTACATGCATTTGAATTTAAATGAGAGGAGGCACTTGTATCCATGTTCCAAGTTAGATCTGGTAATGTCTTAGTGCTAAACGCATTAGGCAGAGAAGTTGGCTGAGACGGGTAGAAGGCGAGACGGTTGGGGGTGGGCTGAATACATGGCCTGCTGTGGTGAAAGTTAGGCCATGAATTAGGCCTGAACTGGATGACCCAGGTAGAAAAGGGGGTAGCATAAGCTTGTGGGTTGTTTGGTTGTTGGGCTAGGCGAGGGGCGAAGTGGGTCGGGTTTGTTTGTTAGGCCAGACGAGTCTGGTAAGAACCAGAGGGTGTCCATGATGCTGTTAGGTATGTATTATGACTAGTAGTGTGTCGACCAACAGATGAGGGTGTGCTACTGTTTGGTTTGGAGGTCAATCCTGCCCTATTACGGTGATCATGAATGAACTTGCAACGGTCTCCAAATTGACACGTGCCTTTGTTAAAATTATTTCACAATTATGGTAGACTTTAAGATTTAGTAGAGTGTGTGTTGGGGTTACCTTTGTTGTCAGATGAATTTGTTTCCACGAGGATAGTTGCAGACGAGGAACTACTTTCAAAAGTAGTAGATACACCAGATTGATCATTCATTGATGACTCCTTCAAAAGGAGCATGTTTTGAGCCGTTTCAAAAGTAGGATGGGGTTCACGATGTCGGATGATTTCGACAAGTGTAGCAAAGCGAGAGTCGAGTTCATTAACGGCATAAATTACTAAGTTTTTATCGCTTACAACGCAGCCAAGGTTTTTACGCCTATCCGCCATAGACTTAATTTTTGTGCAATATTCATTGATAGACATCTTCCCGATCTTGATGGAACGAAGTTTGTTATCAAGATTTATAGCCCTAGCATCCTTTTTATCATGAAATAAATTTTATAGATGATCCCATAAAGCTTTTACATTACTCGGTGTGGTGATGACTTGTTCTTGGAGAGAGTCACATAGGGATCCAAGGATCCACATCTTGATGAGATCATCAATCTTGCACCACTCCGGATTAGTAGTAAATGACGAGGCTTTTTTTCCATGTAAGGTTTAATATCGAGACTACCAAGATGGATTATGAAAAAGGAACTCCAAGAACTATAATTATGTTTTAAGGTCCAATTTAATGGGGACCTTGTTGGTTATGCTAAAAGGTATTAGTTTATCGACTGAAGTGGGTGAAGGATTAGGTGGAGGAGTGTCATCACCGGCCATGGTTGCCAAAATTTTAGGCAGGGTTTAAAAGAGGTACAATGAGTTTATGGGGGGAGGGAAGGAAGAGAAAAATTAGGAGAGATTTACTAGAAGGAGGAGAAAAATTAGGAGAGATTTACTAGTTGTGATACCATATTGAAAGGCTAATTCATTTCCTTGATTAGTATTGATAACAACCATCCTATATATATAGGATACAAGATATCATTCTAGATTAATGACCATGGGCTTAGGCCTAATTAGATGACATCCATATTAATGTGTCTAATACAAATTAATAACTAATGGTTAAAATATATCGATTAATACTCTCAAGAAGTTTCACCTTCCTTTGTTGTTGATGAACGAATGATATGGATCGAGATTTACGGCCTTCCTTTGTGTTCATAGGGGTCTAGTGCCTTCAAAAAAGTGGTAAACCTTTTTGAAAAATTCAAATTTTTTGACACAGAAGCTGAAGATTGCATGAGCATGGGTAGGGTTTGCATTATCACAAAAATTCAATCTCTCATCCATGAAAAGGTTGAGGTCAATATCCTTGGTAAGACTTTCCAAGTTTTTGTTAAAGAAATTAGAACATGGAATATCCACATCTCAAATGATATAGAATCAAATGATTTTGATGATGAGGACATATTGTCTAACGGGAATGTGGATCCAAACAAGGCCCTTTATGACTTTATACAACATGTTGTGGAAGAGAGAAGTTGAGAAAACACCACCTAAGGACCTCAAAGCAGATGACTCTAAACCTCTTAGTTTTGAGAAAGGTACTATTTACAACAATGATGTTGTTACATCACGAGCTAAATGAAGATGTTTCATTCTCTACGGATCAGGTAAAGGACAATCATATGGTTATTCATAAAGACATGGCTGCTGATGAGGTTGTCTTGGACAACTCCAAACCCCCTAGTTTCGAGAACTTTATCAAGGAGAACAAAGCTTGTTCCCGGTTATCTAGTACTTTAAGAGCAGGCAAGTGTTCCACCTCGTTTGACAACTATATTAGAAAATGATTTAAAAGGATTTTCTTTTATTGATGAAATGAATAAGATGATTGAAGTGGGTGGGGCTCTTGGCTATGACGTTAAAGCATATAAAAAATATCTTAGGCGATTGATTAATGGTGTAGGTGTGTCGATCATTGATAAATGAATATTCTTTCTATAAATATTCGTGGCTCCAGAAAGCGTAAGAAGCGTGTTTGGATCAAAGAATTATGTTTAAAAACAACGTTCATATCTTTGGTGTTCAAGAAACAAAGATGTCCAAGTTGGAGGTTTTTCAACTTAGATCTATGTGGGGTAATTTCAAGTTCGACTATGCATGTAGTATGGCGAGAGAAAGGTTTGGTGGTTTGGTTACTTTGTGGGATCCTAACATTTTTTCCAGAAAGAGAATATGATGTAGTGAAAATTACATCATCGTAGAAGGAAAGTGGAAAAACTCGGTTGACGACTACTATATCATCAATGTTTATGGTCCACAACATCAGCCAGATAAATCAAACTGATGGTCTTATCTTCGTGTATTTATTCAAGATCACATCGAAAGAATTATTTTATTTTGTGATTTAAATGAAGTTAGAAGTGAATCAGAGAGGTTTGGCTCTACTTTTTCTTGTGGGGATGCTACAATATTTAACTTATTCATCCATGACACCGGCTTGATTGATCTTCCTATGGGTGCTCGGCATTTTACTTGGGTAAATAAAGTCGGGTCTAAGATGAGCAAGTTAGATCGTTTCCTTATCTTAGATAATGTCCTCCATTCCAATACAGACCTAAAGGTCGTTGCTCTTGATATATTATGGTTGGATCATAATCTCATTCTCCTCTATTACAAAACAACTAATTTTGGTCCGATCTCGTTCAAAAATTTTAACTCTCGGTTTGATCAAATATATTTTGAAGACATTGTTAAGGAGAAGTGGCATGTTATTTCCGATTTAGAGTAGTCCAAAACTCTTCATACCAAGCTTAAAGATTTAAAATCCCATCTTAAGCTTTGGTACGCTCACACTAAAGAGGTTGAGGCTAATAGAAAAAATTGCATCTTGGCTACATTGTGAGACTTGGATAAAAAGATAGATAACGGTCACGCTATTGATGTGGATAGGACCACTTGAATTGATAGGATGCAAGAGCCCGAATACTTACAGAAGCTGGAATTGATGGACATGGTTCAAAAATCCAGAGTTAATTGGGAGGTAGTAGGAGATGAAAATTCGAAATTCTTTCATGGATTTATTAACTCTAGAAGGAAATCTCAAATGGTCTAAGGAATCATGCTAGACGGTGTTTGGAACCTAAGGACATCAAATCATCTTTCCTTGACTTCTACAAGGGTAAGTTAAGTTTTTATGACTCCTCGGTTTTCTTCCCTCCAATGTTGCCGGCTCATCGTCTTAGCATTGTTGATCGGGAATTTCTTGAATCCATGGTCTCTATGGTTGAAATTAAGGCGACGGTTTGGGATTGTGGTAGTCAAAAAGCTCCGAGGCCGGATGGTTACTCTTTCATGTTTATTAAAAATTTCTGGAATCGTCTTAAGCATGATATTCAGTCATTTTTTGGTTTGTTTTTTTCTCTACTGGTACGTTTCTCCAAGGTTCAAATTTAAATTTCATTACACTTGTTCCTAAAGTTTCTAACGCTTTGTTTATCAAAGACTATATAATTATTTCTCTTATTGGCATTCATATCAAGATTGTGGCTAAAATCCTTGCTAATAGATTATCCAAGGTCATAGACTCTATCATTAGTCCTGAGCAATATGCTTTAATTACGGGGCGACAAATCCTTGATGGACCTCTTATTCTTAGTGAGACTATTAATTGGTACAAGAAACATAAAAAGAAAATGATGTTATTCAAAGTTGATTTTGAAAAAGCTTTTGATTCTGTGAGCTAGAGGTACCTTCATATGTTCTTGATAGATTGGGCTTTGGTATTAAATGGCGTAATCGGATTAAAGCTGGATTAACGTCGGCTAGGTCTTCTATTCTCATTAATGAGAGCCCTACATCGGAGTTTTCTTTAAAAAGAGGTTTGAGGCAAGAGGATCCTCTCTCACCTTTTCTATTCATTATTATTATGGAGGATCTTCACATGGCTCTTAATGATGGTTTAGCTGCTAATATGTTTCATGGCGTCAAGGTTGGTTCCCAGGGTATGCACCTTTCTCATCTCTTTTATGTAGATAATGATATTATCTTTTCTGAGTGGAATCTAAATGCTATGGAAAATATTATTTGGATCCTCAATATTTTTTACATTGCTTCTGGACTTAAGATTAAGATCCATAGATCTAATGTATATGGAGTTGGGGTTTCATCTAATGAGGTTGATATCATGGCTTCCTACACGGGATGTGAAGATGGTTTTTTCCCTTTCACTTATCTTGGCTTACCTATTGGTTTGATTATGAGTTGTATCACGAATTGGCAGCCTCTCATTGACCGTTTTAAGGTTAGATTATCAGGTTGGAAGGCCAACATTCTCTCCATTGGTGGCTGCCTTATTCTCATCAAATATGTGCTCAGTAGCCTTGGTAATTATTATTTTATCTATTTTTAAAGTCCACGAAACGGTTGTTAAATCTCTCAAAAGTTTACGTGCTTCTTTCTTTTGGGGTAGCTCCAAAGACTCCAAGAAGCTTGCTTGGGTTAAACGTTTGAATATTCTAGCCTCCCTTGATAAAGGAGGTCTCGGTGTTGGCAGTCTTAAAGCATTTAATATGTCTCTTTTATTGAAGTGAAGATGGTGTCTTTTCCATAATTCGAATGCTTTATGGGTTCATGTGGTTAAGACGATTCATGGTGATGAAGCAGGTATTGATATTAGAGGCTGTCACACTAATGTGGTATGGGTTAGCATTGTCGGTTTGATTTTTCACCTTCACTCAAGTGGTAATGTTCCCCTAAACTCCATTCAGTTTAAGGTTGGTGATGGCTCTTCCATTCGCTTCTGAAAAGATACCTGGTTAGGCGACGATCCTCTCAATATTAGATATAACAGATTATATCACCTTGAAAAAAAACAAAGATTACTTTATTCAACAATGCATTGCAAATGGTTCTTGGTTTTAGGATTGGAGTAGACCGATTAATGTGGGAAGAACAAAAGCTGAATTCGATGCTCTTATTTCTGATATCGCCAGCTTAGAGCCAGAAAAGTTTGTTGATTCTGATACTTGCATTTGGAGTCTTTCTCATGACAATAAATTTTCGGTGAATTCGGTTAAGAAGCATATTGATGAGCTCTCTCTCCCTTCCTTATCTCCAAGTACCCGGTAGTGTACAATTATTCCTAGAAAGGTTAACATTTTCATGTGGCGGATGTTTTTAGATAGGATCCCAAATCGTTTAAACTTATCTTCCCGATGTCTAGACATTGATTCGGTTATGTGCCCGGTTTGCAATGTTTCTGTGGAATCAAGTGCACATACGTTCTTCTCTTGTGACACATCTTCTGCTATTTGGCATCTCGTTCGTGTTTGGACATGTTATATGTTTCCTTCATTTTCCTCATGTGGATAGTGGGACCATTAGTTTCAGTCATAGTACGCCTCAAAGGATAAAGAAATGATTGACATTTCGTTCAATCTTTACGCTTTTGTTGGCTCCTTATGCGTGGTTTTAGAAATAATATCACTTTCTATACTCATTCTATGAGAATAAGGTGGATATTTTCGGTTTTATTTGTCTTATTTCTTTTTCTTGGCCTTTAATTTTAGAGGTAATCTTGGTATTAGCTGGAACGTGTGGTTACAATTTTCGCTTTTGTAACTCTCTAGCGCAATTGCTGGTTGTTTTATTATATGTCCTTGTTTCAGATAACTGTAGACGTGGGGTCTTTAAGGTGAAGTCTAATGTTAAGTACTTGACTTTCGTTATAATGACGATATATAGTAACCGTCGTGTGGGAGGATCAGGTAGTCGCTATAAGATTCGTTCTTTTGTTTTGCGATTGTACGGTTGTGGTCGTGGGGTGGGACGGGGTGGAACGGGAAAAGTCGGATAAATTTTTCAGTTTTGGTTCCGGGGGTGGGGCGGGGGGGCGTAGGGATATGGGGTGGCCGGGGTCGGGGGTAAGGTTGGGGGGGCGCGGTCGGGGGGGTCCACGGAGGGGGGATGGGAGGGTGTACTACTGTTGGAGGGTGTGTCCGGTGTGGGGGGTGGTCATCGGTGGGGTTGTGTCGTTGCGGGGGGGTAGTGGGGGGGGGGTAGGTTGGCTTTAAGCGTCGGCTGGGGTCCTCGGTGATATTGTTTTATAGATGTGGGGGTCTAGGTGATGTAGGTGGAGGGTTTCTCTTACGGGTGTTTTTTTTAGGATTGGGGGCGGGTTGGGGGGGTTTTTGTAATAGTGGGACCATTAGTTTCAGTCATAGTATGCCTCAAAGGAAAAGAATGAATGCACTTTCGCCATCTTTACCGCTTTCTGTTGGACCTTATGGCGGTTTAGAAATAATATCACTTTCAATACTCATTCTATGAGGAAAAGTGATATATTCGATTATATTTGTCTTATTTCTTTTTCATGGCTTAAATTTAGAGGTAATCTTTGTATTAGCTGGAACGATTGGTTACAATCGCTTTTGTAACTCTCTAGCGCATTGCTTGTTTTTTTATATATGTCCTAGTTACATATACAGTAGACGTGTTGTCTTTAAGGTGAAGTCTAAAGATACGTAACATACTTTCTTAAAAAGAACGAAATACGTAACCTACTTGTTTTATTATCAGTATCGCTAAATAACTTTCAAATTTTATTCGATATACGTAATATGACTGGGTATTGACGTGTTTGACCGGTCACTACTTAATAAAATTTACAGTTTTGATCCTTGTGATTTTCGTTGACTTTCAATTTTAGTCCCTTGACTTTTTTACTTAATTTTTTTCTCTTACTTTTTTTACCATTTTTTTCATTTATTTATACACTAATTCTTGTTATACCTATTATATTTTGTTTACCACTTATTAATATACTAATCTTTTTTACTATTTTTTTGTTACTTTATTCATACGCTACTTCTTTTTACCACTTAGAAAATAAAACTAATATTTTTGACACTTATTATACTTATTCTTTAACACAACTTTAGAAAAAAAAATTAAAGTTGCGTTAAGCTTTTTTAAAACTAACACCCCCGTGTGACTTAAATTTTGACCCTTAAACACCCCTCGCGTGACTTATATTTTTTAAACATAATTCTTTGTAACATTGCGTTAAATTTTAAGTGTAATAAGTGTTAAAGTGAAGGTGTTAGTTTTGAAAAAAAATTAACGCAATGTTTAGAATTTTTTCCCTAAAAGAACTACTTTTTCGAAGCTCCGTTAAAGTATAAGTATAATAAGTGTTAAAAAACTATTGTCATTTTTCTAAGTGGTAAACAAATTAGTGTATGAATAAATTAATAAAGTAAAAAAAATTAGGGTTAAAAAAAAGTGTAAAAAATAGTGTATGAATAAGTGGTAAAAAAAGTATAATGAGTTTAAAAATAATTAGTCTATAAAGTGTTTGGTTAAGGAGCGAGAATGAACTATGTGAGAGAGAAAGTGAAACTTGGCATCTAGAGAACAGTACAATGGCAAATTGGCAAGCAACTAGGATCGAACTACATTGGTGGGAAGCGTAACTCGACAGGCTCGTTATGTTTTTCAACTTTCTGGAGGAGTGGGGAATGGGAAAAATGTGGATGATTTTCAAGAAATACAGGCCAGTTTTTGACATGTTCATGGCGAAAAGACGAATTCGTAATGGGCAAAGATATGGTTTCATTCGGTACAAATTTGTTAGGGACGTGGAGATCTTGTTGAGACAGTTGCAGAGAATCAAAATAGGGGCGGATTGGTTGAGAGTGTTTGTGGCATATGATAGAAGAAATAATGGTAACGCGGAACCAAGAAAGGGTAATGTTAGAATGGAGAGTAGAGGAAATGGTTTCGTTGAAACAAGAGAGAGTAAACGTAAAAATGGAGAACAGAGGCAATAACTCAAACGATCAAAGGGGATTCGCGGGTGAAGGAAATTCGAATAGCATGGACAACCAAGGGTTTGTGGATGTTGTGAACAATGGAAACAATATAGATGGAGCGAATAAGTTCGAAAAGTCAGCAAATTGAGTGGGAGTTCAGCCGTACAGTAATGAGGTATTCACCATGGTTAAGGACAAGAAGTTGACGGGGAGAACCATACAAGTAGAAGAAAACGATAGCAACAGTGTAATACTCAGAAGGAGTTTCATTGGAGAAGTGAAGGCTATGTGTTTTCTCACAAAACTTCTCGTGTTGTGCCAGGAGCATGGTCTTCGGAATATAGAAGTAAAATTAGGAGGACTAGAAGTGATGGTGGTGATGGAGAATGAAAGCATGACGGCTAACGTACTAAATGATAAAGAACACGGGTTGAGGAGATGGATGTATAATCTGAGAAGGGGGACACTTTACATAGAACATCAAGTAGAATGACGTGGATAAACATCCTTGGGATTCCTTTCTCATGTTGGGGGGACAGTGTGTTCAAAAGGGTAGCGGCTATACATGGGTCAATTCTGGGAATGCATAATTGTAGACTGGAGGGAAATCAAAATTTGGTTTACGGGAGGGTTCAGATACATACTGTCAACAAGGGTTTGATAAACGAAGAACTTATCGTGACTGTAAAAGGGAAATCCTACAAAGTTAATGTAGTAGAGGAAATTAGGGTCATAACAAATATAGACATTCATGATGCTGCTAAACATAGTCATGGTGACAAAAATAAAATGACACTCTGGATGGTAACGATATGGAGGTCGACGATGAAGAAAATGATGACGATGGGGAATCCAATAGTGAGGGGGTGAGTCTAGTGATGAAGAAGAAGATGACGATCAAAGCTCGGAGTATGGAAGAGGCAGTGGACCAGGTGCGACTTCAGGTGGTTGGATTATAGGGGAAGATGAAGCATCAAGGTTTTCGGGGGAATCGAGGGTGAGGGGTACTTTAGATGGGGAGTATGAAATTTCTAAGATTTTAGAGCATAGGAAACTTAAACAGACTCCAGGGGGTGGTTTTAAAAAAAGAGTGGACATAAGTGGTTGTTGGGTTCAGTTCCTGAGCCCTTCAGTCTTTCAGTAGATTTAAACATAAAATCCCCTAAGTTTTACTCAAGCTGAAGTCTTTCGGTTTGAGGAACTGAAGTTTCTTCAGCGTCAGCTCTTCAGGTCCTTAGAAGATTGGAAAGTATCTTCACTTCAGTTTATACAGCGGTATAGAAACTGAAGAAGGCCTATGTAAAGAGCTTCAGTTCAGCTTGGTTGACAATTCCAAGCTAAGTAGTCTATCTCCTTAACAGAAGTTAAAACGTATTATTTCACTTCTAGAAGATTTACAAGACGGGAAAAAGATTGTTTGATGTCAAAAGGAATAAAGTAATCTCCTTAGGAAAAAAGGTGCTTCTAAACTTGGTATAGAAGTACAACAACTTTCCTTAAAGGACTGTACCTGGTACTTTAGAGCACGTCTGCATTAAATGGTATCTCAACCACCCATTGGATGCATAACATGGGTACTAGGTTAACTTGTAAACCCTAATCCCTTTGCCTATAAAATGAAAGAGATTCCCAGAGTAAATGTTATCTCTTCCAATTAATGTGGTACACATTGAAGAGTTCATTTATCTCTCAAACAAACTGAATGGTACTACTAAAAGCTGAAGCTTCAGTTTAGTCATAAGTAGTTTGTTTTCTTACTCTCTTAACTTTGGTTAGAGTTTAAGTTCGAAGGAGATATGATGACATCAAATAACGTCACTGTTATAGCATCATTTATCCTATGTAATTAACCCATTTTGTATAATTATTGCAAAGAATTGTTACTTAATCGTTTGTATTTGAGAATTGCAGTAATTATAAAATACTTGGTAAAAGTTAACTAAAAGGCATGCATTCTGGAGCTTAAATGAAGAAATATGAAGAAAACTAATTCTGACATCTAATACGCCGTATCCATCAAGGAAGATATGGCGTATCTGTGCCTGCACTTCACTAAAGACCACGAAGGAAACAAGATTAATACGTCGTATCTAGAAAATCCTACACGCCATATTCAAGTTATAGAATGTGAAGATTCTGGAAGATATCAAACGTGGTCCCTACTCTAAGAAACCCCCAACACGTCGTATCCCACATCGCCCGATACGGCGTATTGATCAAATTCCAGACTCTATAAATACAAAACCCCAAATTCAGTTGTAGACATGCTTTTTACCACCAAGTCTGATTTTCAGAAGATCTATGAAGCCATGAAGGTACTATAAAGTGGTCTAATCGATGAGAAAACTCTTGTAATCTCTACACTCCACTATACGCGTTCGGTTAGCAATATGTTTAATCGTTCATCTATGATTTTGTGTATTGTTACAATAACTATCGGCTAATACCTTTAGGCATTAGCCATGTTTATGATAATATAATGTTTTGATTTGTCTTTATATCGATTGTTCTTTATTCGTTGCATGTTGATTATGTTTATCACTTCATACCTGTTTATGTGCTTAATTATGTGTTTTCCCTATCGTTCAACTGGGTTTGGTCCCACATATTTAATGCGCAGCAACTTCGGTGTTGTTTGGACGTAGGCTAAAAGTCCAGGATAGAAACATATAACGCTTATTCATATAGCTAGAATAATAGGATCACCAATAGAAAACCCTGTTTCGATCTATGGTTAAGTGGATAGGTAGACTAAGCCGGTGACTTAGGATTACACATAACGTCATGTTTCCATAGGTAGTTAAGTGGGTGTGGACTACTAGTATATGAATTTCCATTAAGCAATAAGTTGTTAAACCTCCATGAGCTAGGATTCAATATAACCACCAATATAGTTTCCTAGATAGATTATAATCAACGGTGTGAGCTTTATACGGGTTTAGGTTAATTGTAACAGGATTAACTAGCGACAAACCTCGAGTCTAGGGAGAAGATCCCCCTAACTTTGGAATGATATACCACCAACGAATTAATACAATCATTGCACGAATAGACAATCAAGGTATATTAGTAGATTAAACTGAATAAGTTTTCCTCAGATTTGACTGCTTCCCAATATTTTGTTAACCATTTGTGTGCGTTATTTGTCATCACCTTAGGATAATTAGAACTAAACTCGTGCCAGTATCTCAGGCTGAAAACCTCCCTTTGCGTTAGTTTAGGTTTAATTAGATTTAATTAGAATAATTAGATTATATTAGTACTAAACCTAGGTAAATAAAATACCGGTAGAATTAAGAGTTAACTTCCACTCTCAGTGATCGACACCCTACTTACCATGAAGCTACATCTGATCGGGTACACTGCCCGTTAATGTGTTGTTTTTGGTAAAGTCGGCAAAATATAAGTTTAAAACTTGAAATCATAAATTACAACCACACAACAACACATCAAGTTTTTTGCGCCGCTGCCAGGGAGTGCGATTGTTTAACTTCTTGTTTTTATTGGTATTTTTAGTATAAATTTAGTTTTGTTTTTCTACCATCTGTTGTTATTTATTGAATACGGCGTATTCATTTTCTTTAAATACAGCATATTCAACATCAAACATCGATACGGCATGTCCAGTCTACTGAATACGACATATCAACTGTCTGATACAGTAGTAGTTTTAGTTAGCTTTCTAGTTTAGTTTTTTATAATAGTTTTACTTCGAATTATGTCTTTTTTTCAGGTACCGTTTTCGGGTTCCTTCCTTACCCATTTAATTACCCTACAAGGAGGTTAACTATTGAGGAAATGTTAGCTAAATTCATTGATGAAGGTAAACGTGAACATGAGGAGATGGAGATATTCATTAAAGAATTTAGAACCACCAACAAGCTTTTGTTAAAAACACGAAGCAACTTATTGAGTGACCTGGAAATCAAGGTAAACGAATTGTCAAAGGTTATGGGTAATGTTTTGGTTCCAAAAAATGAAGTCAAAGGAGTGAAAACTAGGGGAGGAAAGATGACCTCTAGTTAAGAAATTAATGAAACTGGAATCAATAAGAACGAACCTTCAAGATTTAAACAAGATGTGCAGGAAAAGCCGCATGATGATGGTGTGGAAAATAAATCTTCGAGTATTCCTGAAAAAACTACTTAACCATTGGTAAAACCACAACAGTCAACTGTCCCTATCCCAAACCAGGTGAGAAAAGAAAAAGAAGAAGCACTGGAACGAATTTTTTTAGAGAATCTGAAACAACTCGATATTAGTATTTCGTTTATCGAAGCCCTAGTACAAATACCAAAATACGCTAAATATTTGAAGAGTTTACTGACAAATAAATCCAGACTTGAAGAAGCTTGTACGAAGAGAATGAACGAAAGGTGCTCAACTGTCTTACTCAACGAACTGCCATCAAAAGAAAAAGACCCTAGGAGTTTCACTACCCCTTGTTAAGTATTGGAGAAACATAAGAAAGCAGAAGACTTGTCCGCTGATCACTTATCTAGGTTTGAGAATCCGCATATGGAGGTGTTAACTAAGCGGGAAATTACTGATAAATTCTCCGATGAACATTTAATGGTGCTAAAATCCAAGTTTAATAACGATGAACCATGGTATGCGGATTTCGTTAAATATATTGTTGGAAAGGGTTTTCCCCCAAATTGGACCTTTGAAAAAAGGAAGAGGTTTTTTTTCGCAAGTCAAGACTTACTTTTGGGAGAAACCTTATGCATTTAAACTTTGCGCGGATAATATAATGAGAAGATATGTGGCTGGAAGTGAAACCCTCAAAATTCTGGCACATTGTCATTCGGGACCTATTGGTGGACATCATAGTGCTTCAGTTACGGCAAAGAAGGTTTACGAGTCCGGTTTTTATTGGCCTAGTGTCTTTAAAGATGCTAATGAGTACGTAAGACGATGTGATGCATGTCAAAGATCGGGGAACATATCTTCAAGGAACTAAATGCCTAAAATAACATTCAGGTATGCGAAGTCTTTAATGTTTAGGGATTAGATTTTATGGGACCATTTCCCGAATCTAGAGGTAACAAATACATATTAGTAGCTGGCAATTATGTGTCCAAATGGGTCGAGGCTTAGGCATCACCTACGAATGATGCGCGTGTTGTGGTTAAGTTTTTAAGAAGTTTATTTGCTAGGTTTGGAGTTCCTAAAGCTTTGATTAGTGATAGAGGGGCATATTTTTGTAATTCACAGCTTGAAAAAGCTTTACAAAGATATGGTGTGACTCACAAATTATCCACGACATATCACCCTCAATCTAATAGACAAACTGAAGTTAATAACA
The DNA here is from genome assembly GCA_026074375.1 of Tanacetum coccineum. Taxonomy (NCBI): domain Eukaryota; kingdom Viridiplantae; phylum Streptophyta; class Magnoliopsida; order Asterales; family Asteraceae; genus Tanacetum; species Tanacetum coccineum. The sequence goes on along the minus strand of BQNB010000280.1, from coordinate 128,235 downwards.
GGGTTATTAAGCATATTCTAGAAAGATCAGTGGAGTACAATCCTAAAGGTTGGTCAAAAAAACTTAACGATGCATAATGGGCATTTAGGACGGCCTACAAAACACTGACAGGGTGTACACATTTTAGATTAGTTTATGGAAAATCATGCCATTTACCGGTAGAGATCGAGCATAAGGCACATTGGGCATTAAAACAATGTAATATGGATCTAACGCTTGCTAGCAAAAGTAGTCTATTACAGCTTTATGTGTTAGCCGAATTGAGAGATGGTGCTTATGAGAATACTGGAATTTACCAAGAACGGACCAAGAAATGGCATGATTCTAGACTTTGTGGTGATAAAGATTTTAAGGTAGGCGACAAGGTGCTACTTTATAATTCTTGTCTGAAGATGTACCTTGGAATACTTAAGTCAAAATGAAGTGGTCCAAACATTGTTAAAACGGTGTATCCGCATGGGGCTATAGAAATCACTAACAGGGACGGGTTTAGCTCTAAGGTCAATGGACAATGATTGAAGAAATATTACGGAGGTAACATTGACAAAGAGGATGATCAAGTTATAGAGTTCGAGAGTGGTGTGACGTGAGGATGAAGGGAGTCTAACTTAAAGACTCTCACAAAAATGAAAGTGCTTCCCGGGAGACAACCCGGATTGTTATTCATTTTTATCTAGTCTGTCTTCCCATACATCAATATGGCGTATCCGCTCCATACCATACATCGTATTGAATGTCTGGACGTTATCAGTCTTTATTTTTATGCACTTTAAAACATTATTGTCAGTTCTGTCCATACGACGTATTAATGCACATGATACGATGTATTCGGCAGACTGACCCGTATTTAGATACTTTTTACAAGTTTCTCAATACGGCTTATTCCAGTTTATGGATACGGCGTATTGGTTTCCTGTATAATTTATTTAGCTTATTTAAATTAACCATAGATAATCGAGATAGGAATTTTGCATTTTTTTTCCTATATTTTACACAGGACCTCGCTGCAAAAAAATCGACGAAGTTGGTGAAGTATCTACAATTTGGAAATCTAAAAGTCTTGAAGTCTTGAAATCTCAAGACGGCTGTTCAACACACAATCTTGCTCATATACTCAACTTGGAGAATCTATCGAGCAAAATATCAGGGGAGTTTCTAATTCTAATTGTTTTTAATTCCCGTATTTAATGTTTTATCTATGCAACGAGGACGTTGTATAATTCAAGTGGGGGGATGGGAATTAGAATGATACTTGTCCTATTTTTCATACTAAAACGCTTAAATTATGCTCAAATTTAAAATTTTTTCAAGCATACTTTTGTGAAATTACTTGATACATAACCCGCACACAATAACCCATATACAGTCATCCCAATTTCCGTGCCCATTCTAAGCACTATGAACGTAACATATCCTCTAATGTTTGAATCGTACGCTCGGTTGTCTGTCGGTCTCAGGATGAAAAGTTGTACTAAATTGGCTGGTTCTCCAAGCTTTCTGTAAAACCTTCCAGAATGAGACGTGAAACAGTGGATCTCTATATGAACACGATCGCTGTGGTAGTACGTGTAATCGAACAATTTCTTGTTGGAACATTTCTGCTAATTTACTAACGGGGTAATCCTTACGGATAGGAAGAAAATGTGCCGATTTAGTCAAGCGATTACAACAAACACAGTTGCATCGTGCTTTCCTCAGAGTCGTGGTAACCCGGTACAAAAATCCATGGAATATTTATTGGTCCATTCCAAAGGAATCTCTAACGGTGTGCAATAGCACTTGACGTTGGTGTTCAATCTTAACCTGCTGACATGTTAACACTTTGACTTAAACCGTAGCACATCGCGCTTCATACCACTCACCAAAAGTGTTGCTTGAGATCGTGGTACATCTTTGTCGAACCTGGATGAATCGAAAATGGAGAACTATGAGCCTTAGTCATCAAGGCTTCTCGAAGTGTAGGATCCTCTGGTACGCATAATTTAGTACCCTGCCATAAAATGCCATCGTCATCAACGCGAAACTCGGTCTGCTGATCAATATTTGAATATTAATTGCCCAGATTTCCTCCGTCAATCCTTATGAGCCTGTCTTGATCTAGTGAAATTAGGTTAGCTCAAACTCTAGACTAGCCAGGAAATCCACTCTGTCCACGAACACATTCAAATTCGATATCCCTAACCTCAAGGTCTCGAATAATCTCTTCTCCCCACCTTTGATGCCAGTCTATCATACCCGACTTTTTTCCTACTCAAAGCATCAGCCACTACATTCGCTTTACCCGGATGGTACTGAATGTTGGTGTCATAATCCTTCAATAACTCCAACCAACGCCTTTGTTAATATTTAATCTCGTAAGTGAAAATATTTTAAGGCTCTTATGATATCGCCTGGTAAAAATACCCACGACTCGCCATAAAGATAGTGTCTCCAAATTTTGAGAGCGAAGACAACGGCTGCTAACTCCAGATCATGAGTAGGATAGTTCACCTCATAGGGCTTTAGTTGTCGTGAGGCATAGGCTATCCATTTCCCATGGGTGCATGAGTACACAACCCAAGGATCTTCTTAGAAGCATCACTGTAAATCTAAAATCCACCTGAACCAGATGGAAGAGTAAGAATAGGCGAGGAAACCAAATGTTACTTAAGCTCTTCAAAGCTCTTTTCTCGCTCTTCATTCCATACAAACTTCTCACCCTTTTCATAACTTGGTTAAGGGTAAGGCTAATCGTGAGAAAACCCTCTACGAATCTGCGGTAATAACCTGCTAATCCAAGAAAACTCCGTACTTCGGTCACAGACGTCGGTCTTGGCCATTTGGTGATAGCCTCAACCTTCGCCGGATCCATAGTGATTCCTTCTGCTGAAACAATGTGACCAGAATGCCCACCTTACTCAACCAAAAGTCGCACTTGGAAAACATTGGCATATAATTCTCCTGGTCGTTAAAATCTGTTGAACAGTGCGGAGGATGCTCTATGTGTTTTTCTTCTTTAGACTTAGAGAAGACCAGAATATCATCAATGAACACGATGACGAACTTGTCCAATACATGAAAAACTCGGTTCATCAAGTCCATAAATACAGCTGGAGCATTCGTGAGACCAAAAGGCATAACCAAGAATTCATAATGACCATAACGTGGCAAAAGCAGTCTTGGAAATGTCTGCTCTTTCACTCGCAACTGATGGTAACCAGATCGTAAATCAATCTTAGAAAAATGCTTAGCGCCCTGAAGCTGATCAAATAAGTCGTCGATACGTGGAAGGGGATAACGATTACGAATGGTGATCTTGTTCAATTCACGGTAGTCGATACATAATCTCATGCTACCGTCCTTCTTCTTGACAAACAGAACCGGTGCACCCCATGGCGATACACTCGGGCAAATAAAACCTCGCTCCAACAATTTCCTGTAACTGATCCTTCAACTCTTTTAACTCAATCGGTGACATGCGATAAGGAGCTTTTGAGATTGGCTCTGGCTCGGGAATAAGTCAATGTTAAATCAAACATCGCGACTAGGAGGTATTCCGGGAAGTTCTTCCGGAAATTACATCATGAAATTTGAAACAAACGGCTGATCATGAATAGAAGAAACGTCAGAAGTCGTGTCATGAATGGTAGCCAGATAAACCTTCACAGCATGCATAGTAGGTACGTGCTTTTAAAGCGGGGAAAATGATCTTATAGATTTTCCCGGTAAGGAACCTGATAAATAAATCAGGAGCATGACTATCGCCGAATATAACACGACGTGAATGACTGTCAATTCGTAGGCACGGTGTGGCTGCTACAGTCTTATACCCAGAATTATGTCAAATTCACACATATCCAAGGGAAGTGCATTTACTGAACGAATCTTGTCATCAAACTGTAGAGGAAGATCTCTATATACATGGGTAATACGTGCGGAGTCTTTCATGGGCGTGGATATATCATAATAGGAATGATCATGTAATATAGGTTTCATAGTAAAACATGAAGCAAAATTGGTAGATATCACAGAATGTGTCCGCACCCGTATCAAATAGAAAAACCAAAACTGCACGTCCGACATTATAAATAATGCCACCAGTGATGGTACCTGAAGTTTGGCGGGCCTGATCCTGAGTAAGTGCAAAGACACAGCCTGTTGCGTCTGGCTTCTTGTCAGCATGACCAAGACGAAACTAGCACCAGTGTTCTTCTTGTTTACAGTCCGCTGAAGATGACAGCCTGGCCACATTGAATCAAGTACCAGCAGCATGCGCTGCACTCTCTTGGGTGTCTACGTTACAATGTATTTGCAAACGGGTGGCGTATAACATACCGGAGGGTACCATGGACTGCTGGGAAACCTGATTCAAATGATAGATCGTGGACATTGAACTTTTGAGACATATAGAGATATAAACTTGTTATTTCAAAATGATTTACCGAGTTGGTAGATCGGTGGGATGGTGACCTTCGTTCTTGGGTCCGTCCAGTACCGATTCCTTGTTACAATGAGCGATGTCTAGATTCATATATATAATAGCTAAAGACATTAACGATTAAGATTTGACCTGTTGTTGCCGCTAGAGTAGTTGTTATTGTTGTTGTGGTTGTTGTTGTTGTTGTTGCGATAGATACCACCACCGCCCTGCCTGTCAGATCCCTGTCGGTCATCACTCTGACCGTGACTCCTGTGACTACCCTGTTGACTGTACGGGTGATAACGGTCTCCACCCTTGTGCCTCTTGTCTGAACGGTCAGACCTCTCATAATCTATCACTGTCACGATGGATTTCTAAGTTGCGTGCAACATCCGCAACCTGAGCAACATCAGTAAACTGTATACACATGACAGGTCGAGGATGACTTATGCAGACCCCAAGAACGTTCTTCGCCTGTCTTCTGCGAGTACCAGCGCCTGTCCAAGAAAACCAGCTAGGCGGAGGGAAACGCTGATGTACTCAGTACTATTTTTACTCGCCTTTGGCGGTGGGAATGGTACTCTATCTTTCAGCGTCTTGTTCGGCTCGAGGGAAAAACTAAGAAAGTAACAGCTCTTTGAAAAGCTGACCAAGGTCAAAGTTAAGGACACTCATTCCTCCTTTGGGCCTGCTTATCGGCCTTCCACCAACCAACGCGTCACCTGAACTTATACACAGCAATCTGGTCTTAAAAACATCATTCAATCCATCACGTCGAAGATCTTCTCAATATGGGAGATCCAATTCTCAGCATCAACAGGGGCTACTGCCTTCTCGAACGAACGGGGTTTCTGCTTATTGAAGCGCTCAAGCCAAGTATGAATAGTGACTGGTGGAGGATTACTACCTGAAGGTTACAGCACCAGTGCGGTACTCTTCGCGAACCTGCTCGCGAATCTGTGGGAGCATGGCATCCACGGCTGCCTGAACGGCCGCAGCGAGTTCAGCATCGGTACGAGTGTTCACCATCTGACATTTGCAAAAAGGGTTTAATGATTAAACGGTTAAAAGGTCAAAACGCGACAGAAGATAAACGTCGATTTTGAAGGAACCTAATGTCTACCCAATCCTCACAGGTCAAGTTTTAGAGCCTACAGGTCGAAAGCCTGAGCTCTGATACCATAATTGTAACGACCCACTCCGGAAAGGAGGCCGAAACGTCATAATCATGGTGTCATATCAAAGCATAATAAAGGCATAAGTCATAAATGATAACATAGACAAGGTGGAAGCCAGAATTCTAACATCGGGCTCCCAATTCTGAGTCAACATGAATAAACGTTAAAAGAAGTCTAACAGGACGAAAACATGTTCCAAGTAGTATGCACATCAAAATATCTGCGATATAAAGAAAGGAGCTAAATAGGTCACTTCCTAAGCACACACTCTCTCAAGCCCAATCTCCCTCTAGATACCTGCCGTATAAGAAAGAGAAAGAAATACGACTGAGCATAACGCTCAGTGAACGGATATAATAACAATGTAAGTAATAAGTATGAATCCTGGTTAATAAGTATAAAGCAGCGGAAAGATCATAAATGTCATGAGGAAACCTGGAGAATGCGTCATGAAGAATAGGAAATAAACATGTAAAACATGGTAACATGAAGTAAAGATGTCATGAGATATCATGGATAGTATAAACATAAATGATAAGGGATGCCCACGAGCTCATATAATCATACATGTCATAATAATAATGTCGTGAATACATGCATATAATAGAGGGGCTGCCTAACATGTAATAGAGGGGTGACCTCTTATAATAATATGGGTGGAGGGATCAGCTCCAATGTGATGGGATGTAGAGCACACACCAACCAATCACCATGAACGTGTAAACATGTAAACTAGGATGCACCCATACGCCCCTGAATAATAATGGCCAAACATGAAATATAATCTGGTAACATGAAAAGGGACGCCGCGTGAAATCACTCTCAACGCGAAAGAGTCGTGACACAGGTGCCTCATGTGTCCGGTCATGGTACCTCCATGACTAGGTGGTAAGTCATGTAAATCATGGTCATGCGTATATATAGCTCGGGCAATAGAATAAGTCATGAAATCAAACATGTAAAGGATCATGGCAAAAGACATAAAAATGGGGAAGCATAGCAGTTCTGGGGATGAATCATGAAAAGAAAGAATGTCCTTACTGAAAGGACGAAATATCCGTACCTTATGCTCCAGCAGAACGGAAGAGATGGGATAAGAGATGGAAGTATCTGCTTAATGCGATCTACATGTTAAAGGACATATATAAGTTACTTGTTCATGATTAAGGTTACTATTCCATTTTTTTTTTGTAACTTTCTATTTTTAGTAACTTTCTATTTTTAGTAACTTTCTATAATTAGCATGATTTCTTGATTAGTACGTTCCATGATTAACATATTCCATGATTAGTATGTTTAATGATTGTATTATTGGTTATATTGGTACTTTCTATAAAAATAGCAGCTTCTAATTATAGTAAGTTTCCAAAAATAGACTTTCCTTAATTAACTTTCCATAAATGATAACTTTCCTGATTTAATAAGTTTCCATAATTAAACTTCCCAAAATAGACTTTCTAAAAAAAATAGCAGGTTTCTATATATTGCAAGTTTTTCATAAATAGCAGGTTTTCTATAAATAGCAGGTTTTATAATTAGCAGGGTTTATTTTCTGTATTTACAATCCAATATCCTTGATCTTAATTTAAATTACGTAATTTAGTCTTTTTAGTTATTAATTTAATTAAACATGATCTTTAATTATCCATTTTGGCAAAACAAGCCCTTATATGATCTCAAAAATATGGTATTTTTCATTACTTAATTACTTTATTTACTGATCATACCTTGTACTTTCATAATTTACACTTTTAGGCCCTTAGTTTTAATTACAATTCGAATTATTTATATATTGAGGACAAGTAGGATTCAAGTGGGGGGATATTTGATGACATCAAATAACGTCACTTTTATAGCATCATTTATCCTATGCAATTAACCCATTTTGTATAACTATTGAAAAGAATTGTTACTTAATCTTTTGTATTTGAGAAATGCAGTAATTATGGAGTACTTGGTTAAAGTTAACTAAAAGACACGCATTCTGGAGCTTAAACAAAGAAATATGAAGAAAACTGATTATGACATCTAATACGTAGTATCTATCAAGGAAGATACGGCGTATTTGTGCCTGCACTTCACTAAAGACCACGAAGGAAACAAGATTAATACGCCGTATCCAAAGAATTATATACGTCGTATTCAAGTTATAAAATGTAAAGATTTTGGAAGATATCAAACGTGGTCCCTACTCTAAGAAACCCCTAATACGCCGTATCCCACATCGCCCGATACGGTGTATTGATCAAATTCCAGACTCTATAAATACAAAACCCTAAATTCAGTTGTAGACATGTTGTTTACCACCAAGTCTGATTTTTAGAAGATCTATAAAGCCATGAAGGTCCTATAAAGTGGTCTAATCGATGAGAAAACTCTTGTAATCTCTACACTCTACTATATGCGTTCAGTTAGTATTATATTTAATCGTTCACCTATGATTTCATGGTTTGTTACAATAACTATCGGCTCATACCTTTCGGCATTAGCCATGTTTATGATAATATAATGTTTTGATTTGTCTTTATATCAATTGTTCTTTATTCTTTGCATGTTGATTATGTTTATCACTTCATACACGTTTATGTGCTTAATTATGTGTTTTCCCTATCATTCAACTAGGTCTAGTCCTACATATCTAATGCGCAGCAACTTCGGTGTTGTTTGGGCGTAGGCTAAGAGTCCGAGATAGAAGCATATAACGCTTATTCATATAGCTAGAATAATAGGATCACCAATAGAAAACCCTATTTCGATCTATGGTTAAGTGGATAGGTAGACTAAGCCGGTGACTTAGGATTACACATAACGTCCTGTTTCCATAGGTAGTTAAGTGGGTGTGGACTACTAGTATATGAATTTCCATTAAGCAATAAGTTGGTAAAGCCTCCATGAGCTAGGATTCAATATAACCACCAATATAGTTTCTTAGATAGATTATAATCAACGGTGTAAGCTTTATGTGGGTTTAGGTTAACTATGACAGGTTAATTAGCGACAAACTTCGAGTCTAGGGAGAAGATCCACCTAACTTTGGAATGATATACCACCAACGAATTAATACAATCATTACACGAATAGAAAATCAAGGCATATTATTAGATTAAACTGGCTAATACGTTTTCCTCAGATTTGACTGCTTCCCAATCTTTGTTAATTATTTGTGTGCATTATTTGTCATCACCTTAGGATAATTAGAACTAAACTCGTGCCAGTCTCTTAGGCTGAAACCCTCCCTTGCGTTAGTTTAGGTTTAATTAGATTTAATTAGAATAATTAGATAGATTAGTACTAAACCTAGGTAAATAAAATACTGGTAGAATTAAGAGTTAACTTCCACTCTTAGTGATCGACACCCTACTTACCACGAAGCTACATCTGATCGGGTACACTGCCCGTTAAAGTGTTGTTTTTGGTAACGTCAGCAAAATATAAATTTAAAACTTGAAATCATAAATTACAACCACACAACGACACATCAAGATAAAACCCCTAATTGTCATTCAATCACCTTGCTATTACGCAAGCAATGTGTGTCATAGATTCTTTATTTGATTATAATAAGAACCTATACGTTAAAAAGTACTTATGTGTGTTTTAAACTTGTTCTTTATATATATATATATATATATATATATGTTTAAAACTCACTTCGTTGCTATGGAATGTAAATAAGTTTAACTTGATAAACCTTATATAGATTCCAAAGGACCAACAAGTGGTATCAGAGCCTTCTGGTTTATAAAATCTCATAAAAAGGTTATATAAAAATGCTCAAAGGTTTCTAAAATCAAGATCCATCTTAAATGATAGCAGTAGAGGTACTATAGACTCTTGAATATAGGGGTGGCCAGCTAAATGCCGCTCCTGTACTAGAGGTGGAAATTTTCACCAATTGGAAAAAGATGTTCATGTTCCATATCATTGGTGTTGAACCTTAATTTGAAAAGATCATTTCAAACAGTCCTTATATCCCTATGGCAGCTGATCAAAGGAAGCAAGAGGTACAATGGATACCTAATGAGAGAAAAGCTGCTAACTTAGATCAGTGACTCAAAAGTCTTATTATGTCTGTGGTTTTAGATGACCAAATAAACTCTGTCATAAACTGCCTAACTGTAAATTTTACTTGGGATGACCTGAAACTATATCATGAGGGGCCCTCTGATGTGAAAGAAAGGAGGGTCATGGACCTGAAGTTGTGTTATAACACCTTTAAATTCAAAGAAGGTGAATCTCTAACACAAACTTTCACCAGATATAAAGCTTTGATGAATGAGTTAGTAAATGATGGCATTAAACTTTCAAAGCTTGAAATAAATACTGGTTTTATAAATGGGTTACCAAAGAAGTGGCTAAGTTTCTGCTAAAGTCTCAGAAACACAAATCATGTGAAAGATTATGAGCTTGCTTCTCTATTTGGTAAACTCAAATATAAAGAAAACCTAATAGACAGTATTTATGAGACCGAAAAGAGCAAATCTCTTATCTCTGCAACACCTTTGTCAATTGCCTTCTTTTCTACCTTTATTGTCCAGGACTTTCAAGATAGTCCTGATGATGAAGAGGATACAAGAAGCAATTATGAGTATCTAAATGACTTAGAGGAAGAATACCAAGCAAGAGCTCTTTTAGCCAAGTCTAAAAGGTTATTCAAAAAGGGTACTCAAAGGTTTAACGGTGCAAAAGCAACTGACCAAACTGAATGCCACAAATGTGGCAAGAAGGGTTATTTTGCAAGAGACTATTGGTCAAAGACATCATTTCCTTCATATTAGTCACCTTTTCAACCAAAACTTCTTTATTCATCTGAGCACAAACCTGAGCTGAGGCACACCAAAGACTTTAAATCCAAATACAATAAAGTCAAAGCTAAACTAGTCCTTCTCAGTTCCAGTGCTTCAGCTTGCAGTTCATCATCAGGCAAAAACAAAGGTCTCATTGCTGAAACATATGATTGGGATGAAGAAGAAGCGTCATCTGATGACAATGAAATGACTGAAGTTAAAGCTCTTATGGCACTTGCTGATGAAGAAAGAGGTTCTGTTGGCAAAGAAAGTGCCAAAAATGATGAATGGACTAAGATCTCCATGAAAAAGATACACACTCTTCTTGAAATAGAAGATAATCATGATAGAAAATCCTTTCTAGATTATCTGTGTATTGATCTAAACTATGTTGAAGAACAAAGAAACAATCTTATGTCAAAACATAGAAATCTTGTTCAAGAACTAAATATATGCAAAGAACATATTTTGATATTAAAACAAGCAAAGTTTGATCTTCTTACCATGCAGCATGTAAACACTGAGATTCTCAAAGAGAATCAAAACTTAAAAAATGAACTGAAAGAGCTAACTTCTATTAAAGAAACATGGCTAAACAGTTCTAATAAAGTAAATCATTGTATTAGTGAACAAATTCCCACTCAAAAGAAGAAAATCCTAAGAATTGACCAACTCACTAAAAATACCTTTAGTTTTGGGCCAAAAGACCTGATATTTGTAAAGTATGCAGCAGATAACTCAAATGTGTCTATTACTGATAGTGATAAACCTAGGTTATCTGAAGCTGAAGACTCTACTTTATCAAATCATTCAGTTGAGTCTCAAAGAATCATAATTGATCCTCTAGTTGTGGTCACTGACTCTTCAGCAACTGATTATGATTCAACTGATGAATCTTCAGTCTGTAACACTCCTCTTCCTCTACTGAAGAAGTTGGATGGTGCTAAACCTATTTCTGGACCAAAGACTATCAAATCAATTTTGAAGTCAAAATCCACATTCAAAGCTGAAACTTTAAAAGGTATCTAATAAATGAACCATCCTTAGCTCCTGCTAGAGGTAACAAAATTTCTTCAGCTTCTAAAACTAATTCAGCTCCTGCTGGTAAGTTAAAGAATGTGAAAATGGAAGATGATCCTCTTTTGGCTATTGTAATGAAAGAACGTAATGAACTAATATTACAAATTAGCAAGAATAAGTCATCTTACTCCAGAAACAAAAATACTCAACATTCCTCTCAATGCACTTCAAAACAAATACAAAACACAATTCAAAATGAATTGTGAACTTTGTGGAGAAAACAATCATCTCTCTGAGAATTATTATCAAGTTTTATTTTGTAAAAAGTGCAAGAGAACTAATCACAGAACATGTGTTCATGCTGAATTTATGTCTTCCATGAATATTAATCAGTATCATACTGGTCAAGGTGAATCTTCCTTAAGATCCAGACCTTTAAAGCCAGCAATACCTTTTCCTTCCTGCATACATTATGGATATAATAATCATAAATCTTATGATTGTGTATACTATCCTATATGTGAAATATGTGGAAGCTATGATCATGATACTCATGGTCATAACAGGATTATTTCTCTAAGAAGAGGAATCAAACCTAGAAACCCTTAACATGTCACAAAGAACTATGAAACATGTGGTAGCAATGTTCATGCCATATCTGATCACAATGAAATTGAATAGTTCAGGAAAAGATAAGCTCTTCAGCTATGAAAGTTGTGTCTTTTAAAGCAAGTAAAACTGAATCATCAAGTGCTCTAAGATCAAAGACTCCCACTAAAAAGTGGGTTTCTAAGCAAAACTAACCATCATGATCCTATTTTGTGCAATGTAACATCAGGGAATCTTTAAAACTTTTGAATAATGGTCGTTCAAAACATATATCAAGGATTACCTACACAAATATGGCAAGTACCAGGACTTGAAGGAATGTATGAAAATAACTCCACATACAACACTGAAGGTTATGGTTATGGTTGTGGTTGAGTTTTCAAAAAGGAGGAAAAGTGAATGTTCCACAACATGGACACAGAAACGCTTTTAACAACTGAGAATTCTTCATAAAACCTTATAAAAAAATCAACTGTTATTAAAGCAGAAATCTCACCCGACCAAAATGGTCAAGATGATCAAATTGACCACAATGATCAAAATGATCATCTATTTCAAACTGATGAACTCATAAATGATGATCATTTTGAACAAAAAACACACCAATGAAAAACAATTCATTGATAACCTTACAAAATTGAAGATGTTCAGATCTCTGAACTCTTATCCTCTCCAAATAGAAGATACTATAGCACATGATACAATTCTATTTCTTATCAATAAAGGAAGAGTTTGGCATTGTAATCATAAGGCAATAATGCTTGATTTAGTCATCAACTGCATGAAGGCATAAATCATGATGAGACCTTTGCTCCAGTTGCAAGACTTAAAGCAATCAGGATCTTTCTTGCCTTTGTCACATACACGAACTTCATCGTTTATCAAATGGATGCATTCCTCAATGGTAAACTAAAAGAAGAAGTTTATGTCAAACAACCTTCGGGTTTTGAGAGCAATGAGTTTCCCAACCATGTTTGCAAATTGGACAAAGCCCTTTATGGACTTAAAAAAGCTCCAAGAGCATGGTATGAAACTCTCTCTACCTTTCTCACTAAACACAAGTTTACAAGAGGTAAGATAGACAACACTCTGTTTACCTGCAAAACTCAAACTGATATGATTTTGGTTCAAATCTATGTTGATGACATTATCCTTGGGTCCACCAACACAAAATTATGCAAACAAATTGCTAAGACGATGACTTAAAGATATAAAATGAGCATGATAGGTGTCCTCACCTACTTCCTTGGATTTCAGATTAGACAATCTGAAAGAGGCATTTCAATCAACTAAGAGAAATATGTCAAGGATCTGCTAAAAAATGACATAAAAGGTTCATCAGTGATAACTCAAATGGTACCCCCTAACATGTTAGGACCTGATCTCAATGGAAAAGTGTCACATGCATGTAAGGAGGGGATAATGACATTCTTGTCTTCACCCTCCCATGCACCAACATAATCTTACACAACAAATATGGCTTGTACCACCAAGCTCATGCCATTTTGAGTATACCTTGGAGCCAAAGAAAAAGCTTGGTCCCCTCTCCTTTTTTTGTCCTAGCCGATGGCTACACACAAGCTACAAGGGTGGATGATTCAAGTTCTTTTACTAATCCATGGCTCACCATACTTCTTAAACCCTAACCATCATTCCATATAAATACCTTGTTATAATATTTTTAGGTCATTTGTTCACTTTGCAAGCCTCACAACATTTTCTTTCTCTCCTTTCTCTTTGGGGTTTTGGCACACACAACACACACATAAACCATCCATAACTTTGACTCCTATCATAAACCACAGATTCAAAAATCTATTTTAACAAGATCTAAGGTGTTTCCAAGAAAGGGTTTCTTTGATTTAAGGTTTATTTTAAGATCCAAGAGTTAGGGTTTTGATTTTTATAAGTGGGTTTTCAAGATCTTTATCTTCTCTTATCAAGTTCTTTGTTTTATCATCTCACTCTTCATCTTTTTATAAGTAAACCCTAACCTTTTCTTTTGATTTCTTATGTTCTTGTATGTTCTATTCAAGATCCTGTATCCATATGTTTGTGTTATGATTTTTTCAAATATAATAAAGTGGATTTTCATTTATAATAAAGTTAGAAGTGATTTTAAACATTTATGTGTAGTTTTGGTGAGATTGAGTGAACATATGTATTGCAACAAAGATAGTAATGGGATTAGAATAGATTAAGAGTGGATTTTGTTGGTTGGATTAGTAGTGAAGGCGTTTAGGTTAGATTAGGCACTATTGTGAAGTGTGGTTGGATTTTTGCAAGCGTATACGAAAAGTGTGCTTGCTGGTCAGAAATTATTTTGAGGTTTTTGGCCACTTAAAAAATGTTATCATTAGCCGAGAAGGTAGTTTTTGGGTAGCTCGTATCGAATAGATAAGTTTTCATATCTCGAACGCTAAAAACGGACTTAAAACGACCGGGTTATGGCAAAATGAATTTTGGAACACTTTTCGAAAAACTAACTTGTTAGCTTGTTGTTAGGAATTGGAAAATGGATTTTCGGACACTTTCAGGATGTTTTGAGCTTTTAAAACGTTGGCGAACCAAGTAATAACATTAGTAAATAAAGTAGAAATATTTAAAACATCACAAACATAATATCGGGATTACTATAACGGGAAACTTCTAAAAATGGTAACTTTTGGTATTATTAGTGAGACGGACTTAGAAAGTGGGCGTTTAGGTTTCACTAGTGCGTTTAGGGTAAATGGAATCATCGAATATTAGGGGACGGTATTAACGTCCTGAAACTTAGAAATTTCCACAAATAGAAACTTTCCAAAAATGGTATCTTTCCGAAAATAGAAACTTTTCGTAGATCATGGCGTAACGTAACTATAAACCTTATGCTTTCAAAATGACACATTTTTAATAGTTAAACTAAAGCACAAACACTTATGGATATCTATTTTCTTTAAGCGTCCTATTTGACGTTTCGTTATTTATTTTCTAGTTTCTAAAGCGCGTCTTTTAATTAGGTCGTGGTTAGAGTCGTTCGATATCGTTATTCACTTCGTTGAATTACTTGCTCACCATTTCCCTAAGGTGAGTTCATAGCCCCACATTTTACTCGTTTTGAATAAATGTTTTAATACTTTAGGGTGAAAAACATTGCTTGCTTTTAATATTAGACACAAGCACTTTGCGTGAGAATTTCCCTGTTTACGTGTTGCCTAAGTAGCGTTTAGAACACTTTTGCCCGAACTATCATGAACCGTTAATTTCTTGATCGATTGTACTGGTTAAGTGAGAGCGAGTGAATAAATAGATCCATTAGGACTAATAATCCCCATCCGGGTTTGGTAATTCTTACTGGTTGGGTACTTGACGGACTGTACAGGCCAACAGATGTATGTCATGTCGAATTTCGTTTAGGTGGTCTTTGGTCGAACACATGTAAGGGCAAGTTATACTTGGCATGTTATATGCTACTTTCGTTACTAGCCTTGGTGTCATGAGCTTAGTGCAACGTAAATACCTTTTTATGTGAAGTTATATTTGTTATATTTGTCGCATACGTTTTGAAATCTTGTGGTCCACTATAATAACGTTGAATTAAACCTATGATTTCACTCAACAATTTTGTTGACGTTTTAAGCATGTTTTTCTCAGGTTCTTAGGTTTGGACTTCTCTGATGTGCTATGTGGAGTCTACGTGTAATATGGTATCATCTTTCAAGACTTTTCTTTGCATTCACACTCGTTGTCTTTTGAAAACTTAATTACGCTTCCGCAATGTTTAAATTCTTTTGAATCTTGTAAAACTTATCCACTTTTAATAAATGCAACGATTTATGATTTTTAAAACGTCCATTAGTGGTCGTTCCCTTTCCCTTGAGTTTGATTTATTATGACGTCACGCCCTCAGACATGTATTCCGTCCAGGCCCTGTTTGGGGTGTGACAGATTGGTAATCAGAGCAAAGGTTATAAAGAACCACGTAGTATAACTAGGCCTGGTCTATAACCAGTATGTGATCCTTACGTGCTTTTATGTGTGCCTTATACGTGCTTTTGCTATGGCGTATACGAGAGTGCCATTTTTCCTTAGGCATGCTATGTTATGGGTTTACCTCTGCCCTGCGTTTATCGTTCTTTGCGTTTATGTTACTTTGTGTTTATTTTTTCCCTTGAGCTCTACTTTACTATGAGCTTACATTTATCTCGTGTTTATCTTTTCTCTGCGTTTACGTTTGCCTTAAGTATATTTCCTCATTTACATATATGGGAGTTGTCTATATATATATATATATATAGAGTAAGGATCCAGTGAGAAGTAAATTAAAATAAGAAGTGGTGAGAAGTGACTTAAACCACACATTTGAGATGCAACGACTTGCATTAGATGCATTTTTATTCATTTAGATGCACCATTTAGAGTTTCGAAAGTTAATTTGATATGTAGATGGTGCAAATTGAATTTCATTATTTCGAGGCATGCAGAGGAACAAAAAAGAAGAGAAATCATGAAATGCATCTATGCATCTAATTAAAAGCTAGAAAACACATTATGATGCATTATAATGCATCTAAGATTATAGATATGCATCTAATTTAAGTCGGTGCATCTCGGGTATGCGGTTATAGTTACTTCTTATCCTTCTTATTTTAAGAAAACTTCTCATTTGATCCTAACTATATATATATATATATATATATATATAACCTTTCTAAGACATTGTGAGTGACACAATAGTCTCTAAACCTTTCTAAGACATTGTGAATGACACAATGGTCTCGTTTACTTCTAAAACATCGTGAATAATACGACGATCGTTAAAACTTTTCACGACTTTACATTATACCGTTTTGCATAACTTTAAAACCCGTTACAGTCTGCCGACCTCACTGATTATCCTACTATTCAACTATAAAGACGACTGTGAACACCCGCACCAGCCTGTTGAAACACCTACGTCATCTCGTTACGTCTTAACTTTTCTTACTTCTCGTAACTTCTAGGAACATGCCGATTAATTCGTACACAACTTTAACCCATTACCTCATAACATTCCATTTCTTTTTCGAAGCACAACTTGTGAAATTCGACTTATTTTATTTCGTTTACTCCGTTCGATCTTGAAGAATATACCAACAACGAGGCAAGGAATGAGCTTCACGAGGATCGAGTGTATTATAACCCAACGAATTGCTAATGCTATTGAAGGTATTGTTGTTTGTGAGGCAAAAATCTACATGGCTCGCAACTAAATGGATTAGGTCGTACATTAGGAAACCGAGGTGTTAAAGAATGCCAAAAACAAAATAAACGACAAAAGGCCGTAAGAGCTTACATTGCTAGACCAAATAACAAAAATGGATATGTAGGAAAGTTACCCTACTACAACAAACGTAAGTTGCGCCACATTGGGCCATGCATTGTGGAGTGCAATAACTACAAGAGAGTTGGCCATATGAGTAGAGATTGTAGGACACCCGTTTTGATAACAACTTAAAGGCAGCAGTGGAAAATTAGAAACCTGAAATACCTATTATGAGTGTGGAAAATCAGGACATTACAAGAGTGATTGTCCAAATCTGAACCGCGCGAACCGTATTTGGGAGGTAGAATCTCGCGAGAACTCCAACGTCGTCAAAGATAATGTTTATACTCAAGGAGAGATTTTCCGACCTTTTCTAGCGAAACCTAAATAGACTTGAACCGTAACCCCTAAGTGTTTTACACTAGTACTTCCCTATGAATTTTGTGTATTGAGTGGATGTTTCTAAACCCTCTGTTCATTTTGTGTCATGGCGATTTAGTCAGTTACACTTTAATTCTCTAATAATTCATGTAAGGTACTCCTCGGATCTATTACCGTGTTACAACCCATTTCATTATCATTTTATAAATTGTTGTACTAGTATAAACTGTTTGGATGTTATCGTATGAACCATACTAGCATCGTCTTATAAACAGAGTTACTGTCATTTATAAACTATTTTTTTTCTTCTTTTCGTTAGTCTACGAACCATTTTGCTAAGCAACTTATTAATCACTTTACTATCGTCTTATAAACTATTTCACTATTGGTTAACAAACTATTCTGATATCATCCTATAAAACTATTTCATTGTCGTCCTATAAACCATTTTGTCATTAACTTACAAATTATTCTATTATCATCTGATAAACTATTTTTGCAATCATTTTACAAACTAACTTGTTTTCATTTATTTTTAACATATCTTGTCATCGTTTATAAACTCTTTAGCCATAATTTTATAAACCATTTCGCTAACACCTTATAAACTATTTTTGATAATCATTCTATAAACCATTTTGTCAACATCTTATAATTATCCTACTATGGCCTCATAACTTATCTGGCTATCATTTAATGAACAAATTCATCTCCATCTTATAACCTATTTTACGGTTATTTATAAACTCTTTTGCTGCCTTATTATAAACTACTTTGCAGTCATCTTACAAACCATTTCGTTGTCACCACATGAACTATTTCGTTGTTGTTTATAAACTATTTCGCTGTTAAGTTATAAACTATTTCATTGTCATCTTATGAACGACTTCGTGTCTTTTATAAACTATTTTATTGTCACTTTATAAACTATTTGGCTGTCAGTTAGTAAACTATCTGTTACCATATTCTAAACCCCTTACTATTATGTTATAAACCGTCAAGTGACTTTCTTGTAAACTATTTTGATATCACCCCTTGAGCTATTTTACGTTATTTTACAAAATGTCTTGTGTCGCTATATAAACTACCTAGTATTCGTCTTTACAAACTGTTTCGTTACCTTATAAACCGTATTGTTTATATCATTTTAACCGTAACATTTATTTGACAAAACGAGCACTTCATCGTTAGTCCCTAAATTATACATAGATTGGCCACCTATGTCTAATTCAGGAAGGACCATGCTATGCTAGGAGTAGTCGCCATAAAACTTTGACAATTCATCCTTACTTCCCATTTCTATTTTCCTTTCGTTTCTCTATATTCTCAACGAGATTTTATGGTATTCATGTCTTACTGATATTTTGCGTGCGTATTCGTGAGTTGTGTTGGTCATGTGTACTCGTGTTGTAATCGCTAAAACTAAGTAGATATTTCCCAATCTTATCATATAGAAACACCATACCCTTAGCGGAGAGACCGAATCCTACTCCTTATAGTCACGATAAATATGGATTGTAAAACCTTAGAACGTAACAGACTTATCCTTTTAATTAGATTATAACCAAGAGAACTAGAATATTTCCTTCAATATACTTACCTTTTAGTGAGTTAGAATCACGTAAATTATGAGATTCTCATATAGGCAAAACTTCTGATAGACATGAAGTTGAAGCAAAGGACAGAATTATTGCAAGTACATGGAACCTAGTCGATAGAAGTCTCACCTCCGCTAAGTTAAGCTCTTTAAGTAGCATCGTCCCATCTACCGTAGACACTAAGTACTCTGTTGATGTAGCTGACAAAAAGATCATAGAAGTTGATACTATCATTTGAGATTGTATACTGAATATTCTGAACCATCCATTCAAGATAGACTTAATACCCGTAGAACTTGATAGTTTTGACGTTGTCATTGGTATAGGTTGGTTGACAAAGTACCATGACATGATCATTTATGATAAAAGGATTGTTCGTATCCCTCTTAGGTGATGAAACTTTAACGATACGAAGCAATAAGAGTGATGTGTATACATCGATAATTGCTAGTGAGCAGAGAGCTGAGTTGTTTAATAGGATTGGTACGTTGGAGCGGGATAACATGAGACTCAGAGGCATGTTAGGTGTTGAGAGGCAGAGAGTTGACCGTCTTCGGCATTGTATGTCGTATGCTCAAAGGGATTTATAATATCAGTTTCCTCATGGTGGAGAGCTCCGGTATTGTTCGACTAAAAGAAGCATGGATCCTTCAGGATGTACATCAGCTGCCGAGAATTGAACAAGCTAACCGTAAAGAACCATTACCCGTTACCTTGTATAGATGATCTTTTTAATCAACTACGAGGATCTAGCGTTTACTCGAAAAAAAATCAACCTAAGGACTAGTTACCACCAACTAGAGTTTGAGAAAAGGATATTCTAAGACCGTATTTAGGACCCGTTATGGGCATTTCAAGTTTCAGGTCATGTCGTTGGTCTGACCAACGCACTAGAGGTATTCATGGATCTCATGAATCGGGTGTGCAAACCGTACTTAGACAAGTTCGTGATAGTATTCATCGATGATATCTTTATCTACTCAAGGAGAAACGAGGAGCACGAGGAACACCTTAGGTAATTATCAAAATTGCTTAAGAATAAGGAATTGTAGGCCAAATTCTCTAAGTGTAAATTCTAGCTCCCGAAGGTGCAATTTCTCGGCCACATTGTTGATAGTTAGGGAATTCACGTCGATACCGCCAAGATTGATTCAATCAAGGATTAGGCAACGCCTAATACTCCAACGAAGATACAAAAATTCTTAGGTCTTTCCGGTTATTACCGACGATTTATCGAAGGTTTCTCTAGGGTATAGAAACCTCTAACTAAACTGACTAAGAAAAGCGTGAAGTTTGATTTGGAAAGAAAAGGAGGAAGCGGCATTTCAACTATTAAAACAGAAATAGTGTAGTGCGCCGATTTTGGCTGTACCCGAAGGGAGTGAGAACTTCGTGTTCTACTGCATAAAGGGTTGGGCACGGTTTTGATGCAGAATGATAAAGTCATAGCTTACGCATCACGCCAACTCAAGGTTCATGAGAAGAACTATACCACTCACGACTTAGAACTTGGAGCAGTAGTGTTAGCCTTAAAGATGTGGAGACACTATCTATATGGTACGAAGTGCGTTGTGTTCATTGGTCACAAGAGTTTAAAACATATTCTTGATCAGAAAGAGTTGACTATGAGACAACGATGATGGTTGGAATTGTTGAGTGATTACGACTATGAAATTCGATACCACCCAGGAATGGGGAACGTGGTGGCTGATGCACTTAGTCACAAAGGACATGATTAAGCCACTGCTAGTTCGGGCCTTGGTTATGACAATTGGCTTAAATCTTCCTAAGCAAATTTTGAATGCTCAATATAAAGCAAGGAAGGAATAGAACTACATAAACAAATATCTGCATGGTATGATTAATAAACTTGAACCTCATATTGACGGAACGTTGTGTTTGAACAACCGGAGTTGGATTTCGTGTTTTGGAGAGTTGAGGGCTTTGATTATGCACGAGTCGCATAAGTCAAATATTTCCATCCATCTTGGATCGGATAAGATGTACCAAGATTTTAAGAAGTTGTATTGGTGGCCCAACATGAAAGCAAAAATTGCCACCTACGTCAACAAGTATCTAACGTGCGCCAAGGTTAAGGCTGAATATCCGAAACCATCTGGATTGTTGGCTCAACCAGAAATTCCGCACTGGAAATGAGAGAATATAACAATCGACTTCGTTACTAAATTGCCAAAGATGACAACGGATCAAGACATGATTTGGGTAATCGTCAATCGTTCGACCAAGTTTGTTCATTTCCTACCCATGAGAGAAGACGACTCGTTAGAAAAGATGACGAGGCAATACTTAAAGGAAGTAGTCTCAAGGCATGGAGTGCCAATTTCAATTATCTCCGACCGTGATAGCAGATTCACTTTACATTCTTGGCGGTCTCTTCATAAAGCGTTAGGTACTCGATTGGATATGAGTATAGCTTACCACTCGTAAACTGATGGTCAAAGTAAGAGGACCATTCAGACATTGGAGGACATGTTGTGTGCCTATGTGCTCGACTTTGAAAAAGGTTGGGATAGACATTTACCATTGGTGGAGTTCTCGTATAACAACAGTTACCATACCAGCATTAAGGCCACACCATTTGAAGCATTGTATGGGCGTAAGTGTCGATCATTTATCCGTTGGGCTAAAGTTGGAGATAGTCAGCTCACTGGCCTAGAGATCATCCATGAGACAACTGAGAAGATTATTCAAATCAAGAGCCGTATTCAAGCTGCCCGTGATCGTAAAAAAAACTATGTTGACGTAAGACAAAAACCCCTTGAGTTTTAAGTGGGAGATAAGGTCATGTTGAAAGTATAGCCATGGAAAGGGGTGATACATTTTGACAAGCGGAGAAAGCTGAACCCTTGTTATATTGAACCTTTTAAGATTCTAGTTAAAGTAGAAACCATTGTTTATCGACTTGAACTCTCGGAACAACTAAGCAGAGTACATAGCACCTTCATGTGTCAACCTAAAGAAGTGTTTGTCTAACGAAACACCTGTTATCAATTTGGATAAGATTCAAATTAATGACAAGCTCTATTCCCTTGAGGAACCAGTTAAGATTATGGACCAAAAGGTTAAATAATTAAAACAAAGTCGTATCCTAATCGTCAATGTTAGGTGGAAATTCCAGGCAAGGTCTTGAATTCACCTAGGAATATGAAGATCAGTTTTGAAGGAAATACCCTCACCTATTTCCCGTTAACCTGGAATCCAATACCACACACTGAGCTTCAGGACGAAGCTCTTTTAACAAGGAAAGTCTGTAACACTTCGTAAATTTCCGGTTAGTATTTTTAATCATTTATGTTTATTATTTTAACTTTTATAAATTACGTGTTAATTTGACGTTAATCTGGAAGGTTATCCCGCGTAAAACTGAAAATCATTATCGGAAGCGTTCTGACGTTAGACTGAGCTTAGTCTATGTGAATTATACTCAATAAATTCATTATATGTCATTTTGTGATTTATGAATATTTACGTTTGCAATTTTTATATTTTTGGTGTGAGTTTACGTTTTTAATGTTTTGTGTCAAACAGAACCCCGGAAACTTGCCACCTTTGCATGTAAACTTAAATTATCATCCACTATTGTTAATCTTGTCAAGAATTTCGAAATCCCTCCCCCTAACCTTTGAAATTTCGGTACACACTCAAAAAGAAAAGGAAAACATAAAAATTTAAATTTCAAAAATAAAACAATGTCACATGCATGTAAGGAGGGGATAGTGACATTCTTGTCTTCACCCTCTCATGCACTAACATAATCTTACACAACACATATAGCTTGTACCACCAAGCTCAAGCCATTTTGATTATACCTTGGAGCCAAAGATTAAGCTTGGTCCCCTCTCTTTTTTTTGTCCTAGCCGACAGCTACACACAAGCCACAAGGGTGGATGATTCAAGTTCTTCTACTAAGCCATGGCTTAGAATACTTCTTAAACCCTAGTCATCCTTCCATATAAATACCATGTTATAATATTTTTAGGTCATTTGTTCACTTTGCAAGCCTCACAACATTTTCTTTCTCTCTTTTTCTCTTTTGGGTTTCGGCACACACAACACACACATAAACCATCCCTAACTTTGATTCCTATCATAAACCACACATTCAAAACTCTATTTTAACAAGATCTAAGGTGTTTTCAAGAAAGTGTTTCTTTGATTTAAGGTTTATTTCAAGATCCAAGAGTTAGGGTTTTGATTTTTATAAGTGGGTTTTCAAGATCTTCATATTCTCTTATCAAGTTCTTTGTTTTACCATCTTGCTCTTCATCTTTTTGTAAGCAAACCCTAACCTCTTCTTTTTATTTCTTATGTTCTTGTATGTTCAATTCAAGATACATGTATTCATATGTTTGTGTTATGATTTTTTTCAAAGATAATAAAGTGGATTTTCATTTATAATGAAGTTATTAGTGATTTTAAACATTTATGTTGTAGTTTTGGTGAGATTGAGTGAACATGTGTGTTACAACAAAGATAGTAATGGGATTAGAATAGATTAAGAGTGGATTTTGTTGGTTGGATTAGTAGTGAAGGGGTTTAGGTTAGATTAGGCACTATTGTAAAGTTTGGTTGGATTTTTGGAAGCGTATACGAAAAGTGTGCTTGCTGGTCCAAAATTATTTTGAGATTTTTGGCCACTTAAAAATGTTTTCACTAGCCAAGAATGTAGTTTGGGTAGCTCGTATCGAATAGATAAGTTTTCATATCTCGAACACTAAAAACGGACTTAAAATGGCCGAGTTATGGAAACATAAATTTTGGAACACTTTTCGGAAAAATAACTTGTTAGCTTGCTGTTAGGAATTGGAAATGGGTTTTCAGACACTTTCGAGATGTTTTGAGCTTTTAAAACGTTGGTGAAACAAGTAATAACATTAGTAAATAAAGTAGGTACATTTAAAACGTCACAAACATAATATCAGGATTACTAAAATAGGAAACTTCTAATAATGGTAACTTCTGGTATTATTAGCGAGACGAACTTAGAAAGTGGGCGTTTAGGGTAAATGGAATAATCGAATATTAGGGGACGGTATTAACGTCCTAAAACTTATAACCTTCCACAAATAGAAACTTTCCGTTAAGATCGTTATAAACTCATCTAGGATATATAAGAACGAAAATAACAAAGTATGGATACGCAGCGAAATATAAATAAAGAACAATGTTATTTTCACAAGGTTTACATTCATACAAGCCCTAATTCTATATGATCAGTATAGAACAGTTACTTAACTATAACAGGATCAAATAAACCTTTGATCTTAGGGCTAAACCACACTAGACGTCTACATCACACCTATAGGATACACACACGTTTTTGGGTGCACACACAATCACACACATAAACTATGTCTAGGGATCTCTTTATATAGAGAGTCCATAAGACTTACAAAGAAAATCTAATTGTATTAGGAAACTAAATCTTTTTTTAATCTTTGATCTTTATCTTTTAAGCAAATCTTTTAGAATCCTCCATCTTTTGTAGAATTCCATATTGTCGACTTTGATCATTTTGTTTCATTCCTTATCCTTTTAAGTAAGTTCTTTTGTATCATCAAATCAACAATTCCCAACAATCCTCCCCTATTTGATGATGACAAAATAATCAGTAAACTGATTCCAAGATGATCTATAGTAGCTTAATCTTTAGCAATCTTCATCTTCAAATCTGATCTTCCATGAATGAAACAATCTTCCCCTTAACTTGAGATTTCCTTTGAACCTATTGAAACTTCTTCAACACAATGAAATATTTAACATCTTGTTCCAAGCCATGCTACCAAACATAATAAGTTGCAAATAATATCATCTTTGTAACATCTTCCTTTTTTTGTCATTATCCATTAGGAGACTGTAAACATATGCAACTTTGATCTTTACAACTACAAACCATATATTACACTTCTAATCCAAGCTTTCCGATGTCTTAAATTACCCTTCATGACGCATAATAAGAATAATGAATTTAAGCAATAGAAACTTAAACTAGCAGTAGTAACTTAGCAGTAGTAAATGAAAACCTTCCCCTCGAGTGGTACATGTAACATATCTAAATGGTTAAACACTTTATCATATGCTTCCCCTGAAATCAATATGTTAACCATCTCTTGAATCTCTTATTCTATTGGCTCTTTGTAATGACTACTGATAGAGAAAACTCAGTATTACAAACTTGATGCTGAAGTAGAATAACCTAAACTTGTGTCTTATGTCTTGTACAATCCACGTGACTCCAAACTCATACGTAATTACTTGAAGTATAAGTAGACCTCAATCTCTTGACAAAATCCTCATCTAAATGAGACACTGAGCACTACAACGTAACTCCTTTAAGTGATAGCAAATCACACATTGCTAGATTTGACAAGTCTTCGTCTACATCGAATTTAAGCTCGAACAAGTTATCTTCAAAGTCATAATCTAACCAAACTTGACTTTAAGATATGATAAGAACACGTACTTGTGAAAATCCACTTCAACTCCAAATAAGTGATAAAAAAATAGTCTCTGTAATCAATTCTTGCAATTAACTCCAAAAATAGCCTTTTTCTATCCGAGAACATCTAATCCAATCCGAGATCCAAACCATGTGTTATCCAATATTTGACAAAACTAGCAGTAGTATCTTAATACTGCTTTAAACCCTTAACGGTAGTAACAACGCTAGCAGTATTAACTTATATTCGAACCCAAGCAGCATTAACATTCGAGATTACTACTGGCAGCATTAAGTTTCATTGGCAGTATTAACTATACAAGTATTATAAATCTTGTACTAATGTTCTAATCAACAACATTAGCAGCATTAACAAACACTGGCAGCATTAATCAAAACTAGTAGCACTAAGTATATGAGCAGCATTAATAAACATTCAATACCAAATCCCCTCAAGACATTCATGTCCAATCAGCAACACTAATACCATTTATAGGAACAAAGTCTTAGCAGCATTAACTAATACTTTCAATATCATGTTTATCTGAAAAGTATCAGTATCCACGCTCAAAAGTGAGTTAGGCTTAGGAAAAGTAAGTTAGGCTTAGGATATTCAGGCCCAACTAGTCTTGACGTACCACTTACCATACCACGCAGCTTCCTTTACGTCTTGATCAGCCATGTTATTACCTATAAGTAAACATGCTTTCATCACGTCTACAATCCATCCAATAGCTTATAAACAAATCCTATGCATAAATGTAAGAAGTCACCATCAAATTCGGATATCCTGTTGGGCAAGTCTAGATTAACAAAGGTAGGGAACAAGACCATGTAGGCCTCCAACCAATCCGACAACCAAACAATCCCATGGACAGTATGTGAACAACAATTAAGATATACAAGTTCCTATACATTAATTCACATCCCTATATCCAATACTAACGCATATAAAGCAGCCATATATACAAAACCCTAAAGACTTAGGGTTTATACATGCGATTATGAATCCTAGAATATTAGGGTTCAACCCAGCTGCCAAACACGAACCAGAAAACCCTAAATAATTAACTAGCAGATCAACGATTACCTCTAATTGAAGAACATCTGGAATAGAACTTGAATCTGGGTCGAATTGTCCTTTAACCAAGGAGATTGACTTTGACAGTACTAAACCCTACTAGGGTTTCATTCAACAAATATTCATGATCATCAGCTTTTACTGATTCAGCTACATCTTTACCATGAAACCTGTTTAAACACCCTGCTTCTCCTTCTTGAATCTTTTAAAGATGTAGACTATTGTGACAACATTCAACATTATTGTCACCAACTTCAATCTTTTCTGATTCATTCGTGTGACCAACAGCAACTTTATGAATGACACAAACTTCAACTTATCTGCTTGACCAAATTAGGGTTTGCTAAAAACCCTAGTTGCATAGAATTTCACCAAAAATATAAAACCTCGTAACCCTGGTTGGTTAAATTAGTTTGAACCAGTAACAACATCAATTAGAACACCTTCATGTACATCTTGACTTGGAAGAATAAGCTGGATCGACTCAAAACCCTAAACACTTATTGAATTTGATAAAGAACGAAGCACCAAAAACCAAAAACTTTATAAACTTGTCTTCTTTATTTTATTTTATTTGTAAAACCTTGTAGAATCCTAGATCAAGAGCCACCAGGCTCTGATACCAATTGTTAAGATCATTATAAAACCATCTAGGATCTATAAGAACAAAAATAATAAAGTATTGATACACAGCGGAATATAAATAAAGAATAATGTTATTTTCATAAGGTTTACATTCATACAAGCCCTAATTCTATATGATCAGTATAGAATAGTTACCCAACTATAACATGATCAAAGAAACCTTTGATCTTAGGGCTAAACTACACTAGACGTCTACATCACACCTATAGGATACACACACACGTTTTGGGTGCACACACAATCACACACATAAACTATGTCTAGGGATCTCTTTATATAAAGAGTCCATAAGACTTACAAAGGAAATCTTTTCCTCCATCTTTTGATCTTTATCTTTTAAGCAAATCTTTTAGAATCATCCATCTTTTGTAGAATTCCATATTGTCAACTTTGATCCCTTTGTTTCATTCCTTATTCTTTTAAGCAAGTTCTTTTGTATCATCAAATCAACAATTCCCAACACTTTCCAAAAATAGTATCTTTTCGAAAATAAAAACTTTTTGTAGAACATGGCGTAACGTAACTATAAACCTTATGCTTTCGAAATGACACGTTCTTAATAGTTAAACTAAAGCACAAACACTTATGGATATCTATTTTCTTTAAGCGTCCTATTCGACATTTTGTTATTTATTTTCTTGTTTCCGAAGCGCGTCTTTTAATTAGGTCGCGGTTAGAGTCGTTCGATATCGTTATTCACTTTGTTTAATTACTTGCTCACCATTTGCCTAAGGTGAGTTCATAGCCCTACATTTTACTCGTTTTTAATAAATGTTTTAATACTTTGGGGTGAGAAACATTACTTGTTTTTAAAACTGGACACAAGTACTTTGCGTGAGAATTTCCCTGTTTACCTGCTGCCTAAGTAGCGTTTAGACCACTATTGCCCAAACTATCATGAACCATTAATTTCTTGACCGACTGTACTGGTTAAGTGAGCGAGAGTGAACAAATAGATCTATTGGGACTACTAATCCCCATCCGGGTTTGGTAATTCTTATTGGTCGGGTACTTGACGAATTGTACAAGCCAACAGATGTATGTCATGTCAAATTTCGTTTAGGTGGTCTTTGGTCGGACACCTATAAGGGCAAGTTGTACTTGGCATGTTATATGCTACTTTTGTTATTAGCCTCGGTGTCATGAGCTTAGCGCAACGTAAATACCTTTTTATGTGAAGTTGTATCTGTTATAACTGTCGCATACGTTTTGAAATCTTGTGGTCCACTATAATAACGTTGAATTAAACCTATGATTTCACTCAACAATTTTGTTGACGTTTTAAGCATGTTTTTCTCAGGTGCTTAGCTTTGGACTTCTCTGATGTACTATGTGGAGTCTACGTGCAATATGATATCATCTTTCAAGACCTTTCTTAGCATTCATACTCGTGGTCTTTTAAAAACTTAATTACGCTTCTGCAATGTTTAATTTCTTTTGAATCTTATAAAACTTATCCACTTTTAATAAATGCAATGAGTTATGATTTTCAAAATGTCCATTAGTGGTCATTCCCTTTGCCTTGAGTTTGATTTATTATGACATCACGCCCTCAGACACGCATTCCATCCAGGCCTCATTTGGGGGTGTGACAAGCAGCTCACTACCAACTGAGCTGAAGGATCTTCCCTCCAAGTTTAATAAACTGACTGAAGAAGTATAAGAGTTAAAGAAACAAGTTCAAAATTTAGAAATTGAGCTACCAAGAGATTTGAAAGAAATTCCTCCCAAGCTGGACGATTTTACAAAGACGGTCATAAGTCTTACATCTCAAGTCACTGAACTGAAGACTCTTCAGTGGGAACTTCCAGCAGAATTTCTTTCACTGTCAGAACAGGTTAAATCAGTTCAAGCTAAGCTAAAAACCTTGGATGCTCTTCCAAATCTCTTGTTAAATGTCATAAAAGATTTGAACAAGTTTGCTCAGGTTTTAGATTTTGCCTCATCAAAAGATAAAGATCAAAGTGTTCATTCAGCAGGCCAAGCTGACACTATGCATGCTGAGGGGGAGAAGAATACAAACTAAGCAACCATCTTCCAGCTTTTTTAAAGAAGAGCTAAAAAGAATGCCGAAAAGGAAAACCTAAACAACCAACAACCCAAATCATTTCCCCTAATCAATTCCTCTCCAAAGTCCACCAAAAAGCTCCTCTCAGCCTGAGGGAGAGCACATCAAGAAAGACAAGGGCAAAAAGGCAATGTCTTCAGAGGAGGCTGAGAAAGAGAGTACTAACAGTAATTCTGATGATGAAACTCATGTGACTGGTTCTATGGTTGAATCCTCTAGAATAAAGAAGCTAAAGAAGTTTGATTTTATCACTGAAGATGGAAGGCATATCCATCTAACTGAAGAAGAAATCAATCGTCAAAAGAAGCTTGAGGAAGATGCCAAAGCTAAAGCAACCAAACAAGAAGAGGAAGTAAGGAAAGCAGAATTGGTTGATCTGCTTGGTCCAGAAGTGGTGAACAATTACTACAATGATAAGTTACAGTATGACAGATACTGTGACAAAATGCTGAATAGGAGAGCTGAATCAAGAATCACCAACTGTGATGTCTTGACCAAAAAAGGTCCAATTACACTTAAAGTGTATAGAGAGGATGGTACAAGTGAAGTTATTCCCAACTTCAAAGACAGTGATCTGCAACTTGGTGAATGGAGAGAAGTAGTAAAATCATGTCCTAACAGAACTGGAAAAGGATGGAAAACCATCTATGGCCAGATACAAATAAGAATGGACTACTTATACACAACTAAAGCAGAATTGGGTATAAACTTAGATATTCCTCTAAGTGAACAGGACCATCTCGACAAATTAAATGATCTTGCAAACAAGAATAGAAAACATGCTGATGACATCCATGACTACTTCAAAGCAAACAAAAGGCTTAAGTCATCAGTTCAGTATGAAGATCATTTACCTGGTACTGTGCTAAATGAACATGTCCTTGGTATGATCATGTTTAACTCTTACCATAGACAAGATTTTGTTACCATTGAAGATCTGAAAGATTTCTTGAATACCATGCTATACACTGTATAAGAAATCTTCTTCAGACGTCATCAAGGTCCTAGACTGGATGATCATGCCAGGACCTTCAGTTCCCTTCTGCTTGCTGAAGTTGATAAGAGAAACCTGAATCCACTTAAGCAGATGAGAACCATTAAGCAACTAAGGCAGTAAATCATGTAACCCTTTATAATAAATTTATCTTGTGTATTGTATTGTAATGGAAGTTAGAATGAAATGTTATCAGTTTATGTTGTTCAATTTATATCAGTTATTTAAGACGAAGTTGTTTTGCTCACTTATAATTGATTTTAACTTAGGCTATTTGTATATTCAAATAGGGGGAGACTGTTGGGTTCAGTTCCTGAGCCCTTTAGTCTTTTAGTAGTTTTAAACATAAAATCCCCTAAGTATTACTCAAGCTGAAGTCTTTTGGTTTGAGTCGCTAAAGTTTCTTTAGCGTCAGCTCTTCAGGTCCTTAAAAGATTGAGAAGTATCTTCACTTTAGTTTATGCAGTGGTACAGAAACTGAAGAAGGCCTATGTAAAGAGCTTCAGTTTAGCTTGATTGACAATTCCAAGCTGAGCGTAGTCTATCTCCTTAACAAAAGTTGAAACGTGTTGTTTCACTTCTAGAAGATTTACAAGGCGGGAAAAAGATTGCTTTATGTCAAAAGGAATAAAGCAATCTTCTTGGGAAAATGTGCTTCTAAAGTTGGTATAGAAGTACAACAACTTTCTTTAAGGGACTGTACATAGTACTTTAGAGCATGTCTGCATTAAATAGCATCTCAACAACCCATTGGATGCATGACACGCGTACTAGGTTAACTTGTAAACCCTAATCCCTTTGCCTATAAAAGGAAAGGGATTCCCATAGTAAATATTATCTCTTCCAATTAATGTGATACACATTGAAGAATTCATTTATCTTTCAAACAAACTAACTGAACGGTACTACTGAAAGTTAAAGCTTCAGTTTAGTCATAAGTAGTTTATTTTTTTACTCTCTTAACTTTAGTTAGAGTTTAAGTTCGAAGGAGATAAAACCCCCAATTTTCATTCAACCACCTTGCTACTTCACAAGCAAGGTGTGTCATAGATTCTTTATTTGATTCTAATAAAAACCTATACGTTAAAAAGTACTTATGTGTGTTTTAAACTTGTTCTTTATATTATTCATTATATATTCATTATTTATTATATATATATATATTTATTATATATATATTTTATATATAGTTTATATATATATATATATATATTTCTATATATTATATATGGGTGTGTGTGTGTTGTGTTGTGTCGTGTGTGTGTAAAAAACTCACTTTGTTGCTATGGAATGTGATTAAGTTTAACTTGATAAACCTTATATCAGATTCTAAAGGACCAACAGTGGTGGAACAACATTAATGAGGTTGGGGTTAATACCAATGTTTTAAAAACCAATTTTTTAATTGACCCGGTCGAGTCACCGGGTCATGGTCCAACAGGGTTTTTTGGCAAAAACTGGCTTTCGGTTTACGGTCTAACCTGTTCAACCGACCGGGTCAACCCAGGTTTTAAAACACTGGTTAATAATGAGGAACATAATAAATGTGGTACTACGCTAGTTAATGATAAAAATGGTAATGGGCCTTCGGTGGAATCAAATATGAAAGAAAATGGGCTGGATAATTTGAAGGATGATAGTATAAAGGACAATAATGAAAAGAATAAAATGGGCCTAACAAATAAAGATATCAGCAGAGGGAACAAAATATTAAGCAACAAATATGTGGTAAATAATAACAGCAAACATCAGGATGAACATGTGGCAATCATGACAGATGAGGAGCTGAACGAGGAGCCGAAACAAGACAGTTTGATGAATAGAAAAGAAAAATGTGAGATATCTCAGTCTAGTTCGGTGGGTAATGAAGGTGATAGGTTGAGAAAAAAGAGAAAGGCTTGTAACGAGGGGATTTTCGAAGGTAACATAGATGAGTTGATTTTTAATCAGGGGAAATCTTCCGGGGAGAAAAGTGAGGATAAAAAGAAAATCAATAGGATGAGTGTTACGAAAGCCTTCGAAGTGGCGAGAAAGACCAGAGTAAAAGGGATTGGAGAAAACAAAAAAGGCGTGTTAGATGTTTATAAAGAGTATCATGACGTGGATAGCATGAACAATGGGATTTTTCATTTTAGGAGTAGTAAAGAGGACGGAGGTGATAGTATAAGTTGTAACGTGAATATAGAACAAGTCAAAGAAATCAAAGAAATGATCGTTGTTTCATGGGCACGAGCCGAAGAAGAAGAGAAGAAGAATAAGCGAAGCCGAAAGGGTGAAACAAAGGGTGGGGCTGCTGATCAGTCGCATTAGAGGTAAGGTATGGTGCTATTTGCGTTCCTTTATAGATTTTATGAAGATGATATCGATAAATGTGAGGGGTATAGGGGAATGCGGAAAAAAGGGTGGGTTAAATCGATTATTAAGTTTGAACAACCTGATGTTATTGGGATTCAAGAAACAAAAAGTGGTGTGGTGGGCGATGTATGGATAGAGGATTTATGGGGGGCAAGGGTTTGGTTATTCGCAATTGCCGGCTAATGGGAATTCAGGGGGGATATTGCTAATTTGGGACACGCGAGTCTTTTCTTGCAAAGAGGCGGTTGGAGACAGGAGATTTATCGCGGTAAAGGGGTCATGGAAAAGAAAAATCAAGAATATGTTTTTAGTATGTATTTATGGTCCACATGTTAGTAGACAAAAAGCTTTGTTATGGGAAAGGTTAATGGGCTTGATGAATAGATGGCAAGGGGTGTGGTGTATTTTCGAGGATTTAAATGTGGTTAGGAGTCACGATGATAGACTTAATTCTCAGGTGAACATTAAGGAAATGACAGAATTTAACAATTTCATTAATAATACGAGGTTAATCGAGATTCTAACGGGGGAAGGAAATTTACTAGGGTGAGCGATGATGGAATAAAGTTTAGCAAGCTTGATCAGTTCTTGTTGAATGACAATTTCAACGAGTTATAGGGTAATCTCTCGGTTGTCGCCTTGGATAGAAAGCTATCGGATCATTGCCCGATTGTGATAAGGGATGTGGAGTTGGACTTTTGGCCAAAGCTATTTAGGGTTTTTGATATATAGATGGAAGAATTGGATTTCTTTCATGTCGCAGAGGAAGCTTGGAAGAAAGAAGTAAGGAGTGCTCGGCCATATTGTAGATTTAGGGATAGGTTAAAAAACGTAAAGGCAAGCCTAAGAGTTTGGAGCAAGGATAGATTTGGTGGTCAAAAAGAGAAAGTGGAAAATTTAAGAAATGAAGCAATGGGATGGGAGATAGAGGCAGAAAAGAGGGTTTTGAATGATAGTGAGAGGACCTCATGGTTGGAAGCGAGAAAACAATAGGAGATAAAGGAAAGGGAATATGGCAACATGCTCCGTCAAAATCTCAAATTAAGTGGGATGCAGAAGGTGACAAGAACTCAAAATTCTTTCACTCATTCGTAAGGAGGAGAAACAACAAATGTAATTTAAGAGGTCTTATGGTTGATGGGGTATGGTGTGAGGATCCTAAAATTATAAAAGCTGAAATGGTTAGACACTACAAGAATTTATTTTCGGATGGGGGGGTTGATTTGGCCAATCTTTTGTAGTAACAAAATTGAAAAAATATCGGTGGAGGAGTCTCGTATGTTGGAGAAGGGCTTTAGTAAAATGAAAGTGTGGGAAGCGATTTATGGTTGCGGGGTAGATAAAGCCCCGGGGCCCGATGGTTTTAAATTTTAAGTTTATCAAAAAATCTTGGGATCTTATTAAGTCAGATTTATTATGCGAGGTTCAGTGGTTATGGGAAAAAATGGAGATATCGAGGGGGTGTAATGCTTCCTTTATTACCATTATCCCTAAAGTGACAGATCCTATTGATCTTAGTGACTTTCGGCCTATTAGTCTTATAGGATGCTATTACAAAATTATTGCAAAAATGCTAGCGAAAAGGTGAAACAAGTGGTGGGGAATGTGGTGGGTGAAGTTCAAAACGCGTTTATAAAAGGTAGGTATATTCTTGATGAGGTGCTTATAGCAAAAGAGATAATGGATTATTTGAAGATAAAGAAAGGAAAGAGTTTAATTTTCAAAGTAGATTTCGAGAAGGCGTATGATAGTATTAGTTAGAGATTTTTATTAGACATAATGAAAAAATAGGGTTTGGTTATAAATGGTCTAAATAGGTGGATACTTGTCTTAGGACGTCTTCTGTGTCTGTATTGGTCAATGGGTCTCTTTCGGAGGAATTCGGGTTAGAGATGGATATTAGACAAGGCGATCCATTGTCACCGTTCTTATTTATTTTAGCGGCGGAGGATTTAAATGTGATTGTTACCGAAGCAGTGGAGAATGGTATATTTAGAGGAGTTGTAGTAGGTGCAAATAATGTTACGGTATCCCACTTACAATATGCGGATGATACTATTTTTCTGGAGAATGGAATAAAGAGAATGCTAAGTCCCTAATGTGCATTCTTAAATGTTTTGAAGAGGTATCTGGTTTAAAGGTGAATTACAACAAGAGTAAGATCTATGGTATAGGAGTTAACGAGGGGGATATGACGGATATGGCTAGATGGATGGGGTGTGGCATTGGAGAAGTTCCGTTTACATACTGGGGTTTACCGATTGGTGAGAACATAGGGCGGGTAAATGCTTGGGGCCCCGTGGTGGAGAAATTCAAAAATAGGTTAGCGGATTGGAAAGCTAAAACGATGTCTTTCGGGGGACGTCTAACATTGGTAAAATCGGTTCTTGGTAGCTTGCCTTTGTATTACTTCTCGATGTTCCGTGTGCCTATGAGTCTTTTAAAAAATCTTGAGAGAATCAAAAAAACTTTCTTTTAGGGAGGGGTCGTGGAAGGTAAAAAAACTTTCTTGGGTCAAATGGGAGTTGGTTATTGGTTCTTTTGGGGATGAGGGCTTAATATTGGGTCTTTTAGGGCAAAAAAAAACTTGGCTTTATTAGGTAAATGGTGGTGGAGAGTTAAGAGGAAGGGCGGGAGCTTATGAACCAGGGTGATTAAAAGCATCCATGGTAATAGTGGGGGGTTGGGTGATGTTAGGGCTTTGGGTGAGGGGTCGTTGGGGGGAGGACGTTTGGAGTGATATTATGAGGATTGACGAGGAGATTGATGGGGTAGTGATTGAGTTCACTTCTTTTTTTGGGATGTTGGGTGACGGGAGGGATATTTGGTTTTGGGTAGATAGGTGGGTTGATCATCAGAGACTTTGTGATAGATTTCCTAGGTTACATCATTTGGATAGGAGTAGAGAAGGTAGTGTTTTGGATAAGGGATAGTGGGTTAATGACGTTTGGTGTTGGGAATGGGATTGGGTTAGAGACATTAGGGGTAGAGTTAGTAGGGAATTTGAGGAGCTTGTAGGCGTTGTGCAAGATATCATTGTTCATTCTAATTGTAAGGATAAATGGAGATGGATGCTTGTTGATGACGGGGAGTTCACAGTTAAAGAGTTAGCTAGATTGGTGGAGGATAAGATTCTTCATACGGATAGTGGAGGGCAAGAGACGATTTGAAATAAATTGGTTCCTAAGAAAGTAAACATTTTTGTGTGGAGGGCTCTAAAAGGAAGACTTCCGGTTCGTGTGGAGCTTGATAGAAGAGGCATTGATTTGGACTCGGTTCTTTGTCCATGTTGTAACAACGTCATGGAAACATGCGTTCATTGCTTGGTCACTTGTGATTTAGCGATGAGTGTTTGGGAAAAAGTTTTCAAGTGGTGGAAGGTGGGTAGTGTTAATGCTTTCTCCATTGATGAAGTATTTTCATCTGGTGGAGGCGTTAACGTACTCATCCTTTTATCTCGTTTTTGGTAAGGGTTATTTAGACTTCCGGTTACCTCATTTGGAAAGAAAGAAATTCTCGTGCGTTCGGTAAAAAAGTGTCGAGTACTAATAAAATTGTGCAAGATATACAACTCAAGAGCTTTGAATGGATTATGAGAAGATCAAAGAAATATAAAGAGTTAGATTGGCAATAATGGCTAAGAGATCCACAAGTAATTCGGCTTCAGTAAGTGTGTTATTTGCTGTGATCGTGGTTTTGAGCTTCGGTGTGGTTTGCTGCATATATGGTTTCTACTGCAGTGAGGTCTGCAATTCATTTGTGTGTTTCGTGTGGCTGCTGCATAATTCTTGTTTGAAGTCTCTGTGTTTGGCAATTAATATAAATGGGTCTGCACTAAACGGCTGAAAGACACAATATTCTCTCTGTTGTCCTTTTGCTACTTCTCTTTGGCCGGTCAAAGTTGGTGGACCAGATCACTTATCAAGTGTTTTGAAGTGTGATGGCTTTTGGCACTTGATATAGGTTTGGGTTTGCTTCTTGCTTTATTAGTCTAATTAGTGATGTGTTTGTTTTAGTGGCTCTGTATGTTCTTTGGTTTGGGTTTGTAGCTTTTATTTCGTTTTTGTGTTTGAGGCTCATTCTTTTTAATTGTCTTGTTAAGAAGGTGAATTGCCATTTATTTTGTATCTTTTTGTTCCGTTTTTAATATAAGTTGCCTTTCCAAAAAAAAATTAGTGTATAAATAAATGATAAAAAGGTAAAAAAAATTAAGTGACAAAAAAATTAAGTAAAAAAAATCAAGGGACTAAAGTTGAAAGTCAACGCAAATCACATGGACCAAAATTGTAAATTTTCTAAGTAGTGATCGGTCAATATCCGGTCATATTACGTATATCATATAAAATTTAAAAGTTATTTAGCGATACCGATAATAAAACAAGTAGGTTACGTATTACATTCTTCTTAAAGAAAATATGTTACGTATTTTTAGACCTCATCATTGTCTTTACTATTTAAATTCGGTTACGTGAAGTCCAAGTTGTATAAAATGATGATCGACGTGGACACTCTGACGCTCATTTTGTAAAAATAGGCAACGAGATGTTCGTTGTTTCTACATTAAACTTACGATGTGTTCTCGAGTTATTTCATTAAAGAAAAGGAAAGGAAACACTTTCCTCCCAAAATTGGGAGGAAACACTTTCCTTCCATAATACACTAGATTTCCTTTCATTTCCTTCAATTTCCTTTTTTAAGTAATACTCGATAACACAACATGGACCGTTTCATTTTCACTTTCCTTTCTTTTTCTTTAATGAAATAACTCGAAACTAGACTGTATGATGATGTTTACATAATATGATAAAAGTACCCATATATAGTGGCGACTGATTGGTATATTAAGTGTAGGCACCGAAAGCATTAAAAAATTAAAAATTAAACACATCAATTTGAAGGTGCTGATTCTGATTTTATTCTCCAGAAATATGATTATGGTATAATGTCACCTGTAAAACGTAAAGTGGTAATCATCATAATCTGCTTTTGGAGCTGAGGACAAATTCAAGACGTGCTGTAAATTGGGTTTATGCATTGCATGTGCTATAGCTGCTACAAAGCTCTATATGTTATCAACTTGTTACTATCAGACTTATCAGTCGGTTTTTTTTTTTTCATTTTTAACTATCTCATAATATTTATACCACAAATTTATCGCACGTATCTTAAATAGTGTTTGAACCTACAACCATTTAGGTAGCGTTTGGTATGGGGGCTTCACCCTTGAGATTTGGGTTTTGCTTTATTTTACATGTTTGTTTCAAGGGATAAATTAGAACGGGCCCACATCAAACCAGAAATTTGGGCTTCTACTAAAGTTGGCTAGGAGGCTCGGATTATAAAAAAACATATGTATTTCTCTGATAATAAAACGTGGAGCATGTTATCACCTTTTGTTTTTTCACCTTTTTATTTGTATATTAGTTTTTTTTATTTTTTATCTATATTTTATTTGTTTGGACCACCACACTACATCCAACCCAAATATTTATGTTAAATCCTACAGTAAACTCTAAAGTTAATCATTTGTGTTAACCAAACGGCTCCTTAGTTAAATAACTTTTCACACAACATAAGATATCATTAAAAATACAAACTATTTGATATATCTTATTTTTTTGTATACGTGCAATGACGGAACTAAGAGTAAAAAATTAGGTGCATAAAACTTTTTAAACTGTAATATAGCGACTTTAGTTAAATTAGAGTTTACTTTTTACATATTTAGAGAAGGGTTTTGTTTATAAAATAACAATGAATTTTTTAGATGTACTGGTTTGGCACGTGAACTAAAAAATGCTTTATTTTATGTAAAATACTTTTATTTTTTGTTAGGGTTAATTACTTAAAAATGTATTATACTTGTCATTGTATGTTGACAACTATTTTTTTTGCCATTGTGTCGTTCAATTTTTAAATTTGTGCTATTGTGTGTATTTTGTGACCATTTTACCCTCACCTTTTTTAAAATTTGAAGGGTAAAATGGTCATTTTACATGCAGAAATAGTCGCAGAATACACACAATAGCACGAATTTAAAAGTTGAGCGACACAATCCCAAAAAAAATAGTTGTCTACATACAATGACAAAAGGTGGCAAGTATAATACATTTTTAGGCAATTAACCATTTTTGTTATAATATGCAGGCTGGAATTTGTTTTATCGAAAACTTAATGTTGATGATATACCATGAGTATTTTAGTCTTTTAGTTCACGTACAAAATCGGCACATTTGAAAAAGTTCGTTGCTATTTTATGACCAAATTCGTTGTTGTAATGCCGTGTAGGCTTTCTTTTTGCCGATGTTACTAGGTTTTAACCGATAGCATGCAAACATTGGTGCATATTGGAACAAAGTACGAAAATCTGTTACATAAAATGAGTCATCCTTTACTTAACGTGTACTAATTTGATACATTTAAAAAAAGTTAGTTGCTATTTTATGAATAAAACTTTTTGAGAAATTAAGGGTGCGTTTGGTTTGCGGGTATGAGAATGAGGGAATTGAATAACTTTCATTTTCAATAAAGTGGTTTGGTTTATAGGTTTTGTTTTCGGCAATGGGTATGAAACCTACAAAAGTAACAGTTTCTAAACCTCCTATTGAAGGTGGATTTATAAACACGTTCTTATATTCATACCCACAGTGATTCTGTAATACAAACCAAACGTCCCCTAACAGTGTAAAATACTACAATTCTATTTGTTTTGTGACACCCGAGTATCCCTAATTTTTCATATACGTGCATTGGTTAAATCTTTGATTGTCACTTTGGTCATTGGGCTTTGACGTTAAACACGACACTAAAATTTATTATAATTAAACATGTCGACCAACCACGTAGTTTGACTTTGGTTTTAGTTTGTTTTACCTGTGTGCCAACGAACAAACGACTAGTATCACACAATCAGTTAGGAAATTTATAAGAAGACTGTAAAGGTCAGTTTCATTTATTTTATTAAACTCAACCGTAGTTTTATACTCGTATAATATCGCGTGTTGCGATGACGAAGAAGTTTGGACTATGAATCTAATTATCTTTTCTGACAAACAATGTTTTCAGTTATACGTTTTTAGTACCGTTAACCTTAATAAAAAATTTAAGTTTGAATAACATTAATCCATTGTTAAGAAAACTAATTATAGGAATCAGAAATAGAGTTAGAGAAACTTTAGTTCTTTAATCCATGACAATTTGAGTAAAACAATGAATAAAAAGGATTGAAAGCAGTGAGACAATGATAAAATTTTCAACGGATTATTCTTATCTGAATCAATATAAAATTACGAAGTCTTTTGCTAATAAATACTTAATTGAATGACAATATGGTTTTGCTCTCAGATCATGCAAAAACAAATGTTAGAGTTTTCAAGTGAATTTTGAGTCTCTCAACTATTCAAGACAATAACGAGAGTAAATGCTTTTCTTTAGTGTGATAGTAAATGTGAAAAATATTGCATTTACTCCGATCAACATTCATTTGCTATCTTGAAAAGTTCCGCCTTAATATCTATGAGATATTTTTTAGCTAAGCTATGTTGGTTGAATCAAAGAGCTAAAAGGATCATCAGGGTATTGTCGATCATTGGTGAACCTTTGTACTTCAACTTCTAGTTCTTATACATACTAGCTAATTCCGCATCAGCTAGGGAGTATATCCTTACGTATTTTCTGACTCTTTAACAATATCTCTTACTTGAACCTCGCTAAAGATGTTTGTTATTTGCTTTATCAGCGAGTCTTTTTTATACTTAGTTTAATTTATATTTCAATCTAGTCACAGATCAGAGATGATTGAGCACTAACTTAGCCCAACAAAAACATAAATAACAACGTTATGCCGAAATGAAACAACTCAAACAAAAATATGCCTACTATTACACTTATTGAGGCGATAAAGTTGCTTTCATATTTTTGGATTAGAAATAGAAATAAGATGTCGGCCCTTAATTGGATTGATTGGATTAATGAATAATATTATGTTGTAGCAACCTTTTGTAATTTTTTTTCTAGCTTCTGCTAGTTTCGAGTATATTTTGCCGCTTAAATAATTTTTTATTAATGGTCGGTTTGAATTAATAGAGGAAAAGTGATCTATTCGATAATGTTCGTTTCTCTTCATTTTCGTGGCTTCACAATAGGGACCATATGAAGTTATCTTGGAATGACTGGCTTATGTATCCCCGTTCGATCACGCGTAATGGCAATGGTTAGAGCTGCTTTTGGTTTTTTCCTGAAGCTGGCGTTCAAGTTCGCTGGGTTGGCGTACCTGTACGCCAAGGTTTTTTCGTTTGGCATCTTCGTCGGTTTTGAGGATGGTTCTTCTTTTCATCCTTCTCTCGGGACTTGTTTGGGGTTTCATCAAAATCCATCCCGAAGTGAAAACCGGTGGCTCGGCCTCCGGGATGGGGGGGGTTTTCTTTTGCCGAAGTGAAAACCGATCCGACGGCCTTCGTGTCAAAAGTTTTTTCATCCCTCTTGATTCCCTCGCAGTTAAAGTCTCGGGATTTTACCATTTTTTGATGTTATGTATTTCTTTTTTTTGACTCTTTTGTACTTTAAGTTTCTAGCGTCTTGCTAGTCTCTTTTTTATATATATTCCATATTTGCCGTTAAAAAAAAATAGAGGAAAAGTGTTCTAGTCGTTATATATTAAAATAAATGACTAAGTAATGTGATTCCCTATGGGAGATGGCGTTTAATCTTGCTTTGCTTCATAAGTGGAGATGGCGTTTCTATTCATCCCCTGATTCCCTATGGGTTAATGTGATTAAAGCTTTGCATGGTAATGGAGGCGGTTTTGATTCCACTTGTTGCAATTTCAATGGAAATTGGTCTAAGATCGTTGGGACCTCAAATTATTTACATTCGAGCTTGATCCTTCCATTGGATTCTATTCGTTTTCAGGTGGGATGTGGTTCTCGCACTCGATTTTGGAAGGATATTTGGCTTGGGAATACTCCTTTGTCAACAAGATTCAACAGATTGTTCCGTTTAGAGCAAGATAAGAACTGTTTGATTGTGGATCGCATATCAAATGGTCAGTGGTCTTGGAACTGGTCTAGTAGCACTCTCGGGATTCGTAATACTGCTTTCCTTAATAATCTGCTCGCCGAAATTAGCCTCCTTGATATTAGTGTTGATGCCAACAAGTGTACCTGGTCTTTAGCGAATGATGGGCTGTTTAAGGTTGGAGATTTGAGACGACTAATCGATGATCATGCTTTACCTACTTTACCCACCAAGACGACTTGGGATAAGGTTCTCCCTCGTAAAGTTAATATTTTCATTTGGCGATTGAAGTTAGATAAGCTCCCACATCGTCTTAATCTTTCTTCTAGAGGTATTGAAATCCCGGAGATCTCTTGTCCCATTTGCAATGCTCATTCTACTACTTGGGATAAATCTATCCCCCGGAAGGTCAATGTGTTTATGTGGAGGCTTTCCTTGGACCGACTCCCTCATAGATTGAATCTCTCTTCGCGTGGTATGGATATTCCGGCCATCTCTTGTCCTTCTTGCAATGCCAATGTTGAATCTGCTAATCATGTTTTCTTCGAATGTGACATTGCTACCGATATGTGGAAGCTCGTTTTTAGATGGTGTGATATTCCTCTTTTTCAAGCTTCTTCTTGGGATTCTTTCAATGATTGGATCATCTCTTGGCATGCTTCTAAAGAGAAAAAACACAGGTTCTATGTTATTACTACTTCGGTTCTTTGGTGGCTTTGGAGATACCGAAATAGCGTCACGTTTAGCTCTCAACCGTTGAGGAAAAGTGATCTATTCGATAATGTTCGTTTCTCTTCATTTTCGTGGCTTCACAATAGGGACCATATGAAGTTATCTTGGAATGACTGGCTTATGTATCCCCTTTCGATCACGCGTAATGGCAATGGTTAGAGCTGCTTTTGGTTTTTTCCTGAAGCTGGCGTTCAAGTTCGCTGGGTTGGCGTACCTGTACGCCAAGGTTTTTTCGTTTGGCATCTTCGTCGGTTTTGAGGATGGTTCTTCTTTTCATCCTTCTCTCGGGACTTGTTTGGGGTTTCATCAAAATCCATCCCGAAGTGAAAACCGGTGGCTCGGCCTCCGGGATGGGGGGTTTTTCTTTTGCCGAAGTGAAAACCGATCCGTCGGCCTTCGTGTCAAAAGTTTTTTCATCCCTTTTGATTCCCTCGCAGTTAAAGTCTCGGGATTTTACCATTTTTTGATGTTATGTATTTCTCTTTGTTGACTCTATTGTATTTTAAGTTTCTAGCGTCTTGCTAGTCTCTTTTTTTATATATATTCCATCTTTGCCGTTCAAAAAAAAACGTGGAGTTTAATATCCATATCTTTTTTCAATGCAATTTTGCCGTGGAGATTTGGAGGTCTATAAGAAGATGGTGTGAGGATGATTTCCCTTTATTCGACTCTAATGTTCATTGGTATGATTGGTTGAACTCTTGGTCCGCTCATAGAGACAAAAAGCATCGGCTCTTCGTGATTATTGCGACCACTTTATGGCTCATATGGAGGTATCGTAATGGTGTCATTTTTAACTCTCACTCCTTGAGAAAAAGTGACATCTTTGATTTTATTTGTTTGCATTCTTTTTCTTGGTTTAGATATAGAGGTCGATTGTCTATTAGTTGAAATGATTGGCTTAAATCGCCCTTGTAATCTGTAATCTAGCGTCTTGTTAGTTTTTAATAAAATTGCCGCCGTTAAAAAAAATGACTAAGTAATATTAACCAACTTTAAAGGTAATTATGTAATTTCACCACGCTATAAAATTTCTAAAAGGGTTATTCGGTTCTCTCGTTTACCCTCTATTAACTGCACAAGATAGTTTTTCTTTATTATTTTTTTTGTTTATATTATGTGTTCAATACATTCTCTCTTTTTATATTTTTTGTCTTATCAAATCTTATATTTTTTTGTTGCGTACTTTCGGTTCCTTTAACCGCAATCATTAACTCCGTCATAAGCAAAACCTTTTATTATACAACATTGCATTTGCAGCCTTAGAAAATTAAGATACCTTTTTTCTTTAGACAAGTACTAGTGACCCTTTAATTAGTAAAGGATAATGAGGATATTATAATAGAGTATACCATTAGATACTTGCTTCTATTTTCAACAAAGTAAGTCGCTACGCATCATCACTTTCCACCAAACTAAATTCGATCTTCAAGCAATATTAGGTATTTATATATGTTCCATTCTACATACATACAACATGAATCCTTAGAACTTTGTCGTAATTTTACAACTAACTTAAGCAAAAAAGTAGAAAAGTAGTCATTTTTTAAGAAAGTAGAAAAAAAAAGTCATAAAGCAGTGGATAAGGAAGTCACTAAAAATGATAAAAACAAAAGCATACGCATAATTACAGTTTTCTTAATTATTAATAAAAATAAAATATGTATTTCTAAATGTGATTTAGCAATTCTAGAACATCTTTGTACAAAAAATTGCTCATGTAGTAATTACAATTCTCGTGTTTCTATTTCTTTTTTCTTTGTCATAACTGAAAAAAATAAAGGACAAGAAATGAAATCGGTGTCCATGTTAGGACATTGTTGGAAATTCGTCTCGACGATCCTCCAATGGCAAAACTTGGTAACCATGACGACCCGCTTGGGTCGTCTTCTGGCATGGGTGCTCGTGGAATCATCGGTGAAGCGTTTGTTGTTGGTCCGGCTGAGGTTGGCGCTGATGGGTCAGTTGAAGACTTTTGGCTGAAAATAACCAAAAAAGAAGACTATCGGTCACAATAAAGTACTTCATAGCCACCTTATTGTTTATTTGGTTTTGGGCTTATATTTCATAAGCTCACTTTTAGTGGCTTATTTTGATATTTTTCGGCTTACATAAGTTTAAAATGACATAATAAACTTATATAAGCTGAAAAGTTTCAAAATAAGCCATAGAAAGTACTGAGCTTATGAAACATAAGCCGAAAACCAAAGAAGTCATAAACCGGCTATATAAGCCGAAACAAACACCCTAAAGTGACTTAAGTGACATAGTGACATGTATTACGTACCTTGTTGATGCTGGACAGAATGTGATAGTATAATCGGCACTAGTGCACGTAAAAGTACTTGTAGCATCGTCATAAGCA
The DNA here is from genome assembly GCA_026074375.1 of Tanacetum coccineum. Lineage (NCBI taxonomy): Eukaryota > Viridiplantae > Streptophyta > Magnoliopsida > Asterales > Asteraceae > Tanacetum > Tanacetum coccineum. The sequence goes on along the minus strand of BQNB010000280.1, from coordinate 83,261 downwards.
TAGCTATATGATCTTGGGCAAGCCGATTTAAATGTCTCTGAATAAACGGATGGCCGACAAGTATCTGGCGACCCAAATGACCCGCTGCAACAATATTCTGCATTCCCAAAAGCCTCACATGCGCTTTTGCACGCTTGACCGTCGGCTGCCTTCAATTCAGAGGGACACATTCTGTTTAAATCGGTCACACACCCCGTTGAACCACATGCACCCGTTCCACCAGTAGCATCAATTGCCATAGGCAAATTGTACCCATCTACTAGGCTCACATCATAAAAATCTAGCGGGTTCGATCCTGTCCCTGACCCTGACCCGATTGTAAACTCTGCTAAGGTTGCGGGTGGGATTGCACCTGCCCCATTGCATGATATTTGATTGGAGCCACAATCACCGGTTTTGCAGCTTCCTTGACCATTTGCATCAAAGCTACAACCGGTTCTACCCCAGAACCGACCTGACCACCCGGGTGAGGCTTGGAAGGAGCGTGACTCACCCGGGCTGAGCTCAAACCCCGTGCTATCCAATGGGGTGCTGCCTGCACTTGATAATATCCCTGGCCACACCATGTAATCACATCTATTTCTAAATGTGAATGTACTTCCCAATATTCCTGAAATTATACAAAATCAAAGAAAGAAAAAACTATTAGATCATATTATATATTTGTGGATATTTCAGTGAGCTGATAATCATAGTCTTAAACATACTTTTATGAAGATTTCAAAAATATTTTGAAATTTAATATCTAAACAATAAAGCCCCAAGTAAAATTTTCTTACTACACCTTTCCTAAGGCTTGACGAAAGAATCGATCTCATAGTAAATGATTCATCCCTAGTAATTGATCGAACAGCCCATAAATACAAGTTAATTTATGCATGTTTTATATAAAATTTGCAAATTTGCATGGGATGGTTACAAATGTCTTTATAAAATATTGCATGACATAAGACATAATAATTTGCAAGAAAGATCATGCATATATACTCCTAATAATTAGCTTTTTCTTCAAGATTTGATAAACATATTCATGTGTTTTGGGGAACATTTATTTACCTTCGCAAATCAGCAAGAAAATGAAGGATGCATAGCAAGAACAAAAAACAAATGAATGTGCTGCCATTTATGATAATTAATATGCACTTGATGAAATCTTTTTAAACCTCTTCTTGGAAGTCTATTTCAAAGTATCAAGCTCCAACTCGCGTAGCAAGATTCGGGGGTTAAAATTTGTTTTAGTACTAAAGAAATGTCGGAATCGGTTTTGATTTTGACTGTATCTTGGCCTCCCATAAAACTTGAAGCTATAACAATGGAGATTTTGGCTAGCTTTGAAAGAGAGGAAAATAAAGACGATGAAAGAAGGGGGGATCTTATGAGATTGACAAACTTAAGTTTTATAGGTGTTTCAATGGACAAGTGTGTATCAGTCAAGTATAATGTGTATGAGTTAAGTTTTGTGTGGGTGGTCATACAATATTATATAACTTAAATTAAATACCAGAAACTATATAGTAGAATAATATTTAAAAAAATAAAAAGTTCACGATTCGCGATAAAAAAAAAGTTTACAAAATGCACTTTTAAGTTTGTTAAAAAAATTACAAAATTGACCTTCAACTTTTACCTATTTACAACATTTTTATATAACAAACTTTATTTATAAAATATAGAACATATATCTATCGATTCATTCGGAATAAAAAATGTTATTAAAAAATCATCGAATTATGAACAAAACGAGCTTAACATTGCAACGCTTCTGACATGCGCACAATTTTATAAAAAATCTTGAAGTTTAATATATTTTTTTTAAATATTTATAGAACGCACCCTCAAGTTTACGTACCTTCAAGTTTGCTAAAAGTTACAAAACCGACCTTTAACTTTTTTTAATTTACGATTTTTTATATAACAAACTTTATATATCAAATATGTAACGCATATCTATCGATTTATTAGTAAAAAAATGTCATTGAAAAGATCATCGAATTGCGAACAAAACGAGTCCAATATTGCGATGCTTCTGACATGCGAAGATTTTATAAAAAATATTGAATTTTAATATATATATTTTTAAATTATTTACGAAAATAGTCTTTGATGTTATCGGTTCATTGCAAGGTGAGTATTAACGACCGACAAATAGTAATTGGCGTTATCGATCCATTACGAAAGTAGTCCCGCGTACTTCGCGGCAGCACGCGGATTACGAACCTAGTTATATATAATATATTAGTATTATGGGAAGTAGCAGAGAATATAAGGTTACGAGTTCGAGTCTTCGCTCTTTATTTCAGTTGGCGTTTTTTAAAAGAGTTGTCGGAGGTATTTTTTATGCGGTGGACATCAAAATGCGAAGTTAGAATGTTTTCGCTGATCTGTACCTTTTTATAGATATATACAATATATTAGTATTATGGGGAGTAGCTAAGGTTATACTTGTTTTCTATATCACTTTTGGTAGATGGTGTTGGTTTGGTACTTTCAATTGTAAGTCGCAAAAAAGATGGTAAAAATAGGTATTCAATCGACTCCTCAAAGAAAAAAAATGAAAGAAGACATCAATTTTAATTTCACTAATTCAGAAACAAAGGATAATTCTTCGGATTTAAGTAGACCTCCTGGATTTGAGTTCATGAAAAAGAGCTTTTCATCACCTAGCAATTGTTCTACATCGTTTGCAAGACGTAGAAAAAATGATATCAAAGGATTTTCTCTTTTAAGTGAACTCAACCAAATCATTGATGTGGGCTCATCACTTGGTAATGGATTTTAAGACATGTAAAAAAAACGCTAAACAAAGGATCAAAGGAAACGGATTCACGAGTGGTTGACCAATAATTTTTTGTCATTAATATTGTGGCACGAGGAAAAGAAAAAACGCATGTTGTATAAAGGACCTTTGCCTTAAACACAATGTGCATTTTTTGGGATACAAGAATCAAAAATGACTCGTACTTGAGCTAATTTTTTTTTTTTTTTTTTTCTGAATTAAATCTAGTGGGTGTAACTATGCTTTTGTTTATAGCTTGTAGTATGGGCTCGTGTCTCTCAGGTGTCTTATTTTCTAATGGACCCAAATAAGTTTCCTCTAAGAATTGCTATTTGAAGTAAGACTCTTTTATTATTAACAAGGGAATTGGAAGAATGTAGGAGGAGACTATTTTCATGGTGAATATTTAACGGCCACAAGATCATGTTCCTAAAATTGCCTTTTGGAATAGACTCACAGACGTTTTTATAAGTTAAACTTTTTTTTTTTTTTTATATTATTGGTTAATACCACTTTTATTATTTTTTTTATTTAATTCTAAAAAGACAAATGTTTAAATTTAGTGCGACTTTTGTATAATATTCATGCATCGCCAAATGCTCTATATTATGTTTGGAGAAATGAATGCTGTCAGAAAAGGCACAAGAAAGGTTTGGTACTACTTTGAATAGTATTGAAGCTGATCATTTTAACTCTTTCATTGATTCCACAGGACAGGTTTAGTCGATCTTCCTATTGGTGGTCGCTCTTTTACTTGGATGAATAAAGCAGGTACTAAGCTTAGTAAACTTGATCGCTTCCTTATTTCAGAAGATGTGACTATTCGGCTCCCAGATGTTCGGATTACTGCTCTCGATAGGTTATGGTCTGATCATAACCCTATCCTTCTTCATATTGACAAAACTGATTTTGGTCCCACTCCGTTCAAATTGTATAACTCATGGCTTCTGAGAGATGGTTTTGATAACCTCATTAAAGAGGAATGGGAATTGCTTGATTCTAATCTCAAATGTCATGAAAAGTTTCGCCGCCTCAAGGATAAGATCAAACAATGGAGCAACAACATCAAGACGTTGGAAAGAAACAGAAAAACCGTGGCTCTTGAGGAAATTAATTCAATTGAGAAAAGGATTGATGAGGGATCCGCTATGCCTTCCGACAATGATCACCGCCTCATCCTTCTTCAAGAAATTGAAAAGATCGATAAGTTTGCTTCAATGGATATTATTCAAAAAGCTCATGTCAAATGGGATATAGAAGGGGATGAAAATTCCAAATTCTTCCATGGGCTCATCAACCAAAAAAGGCGGAATCAGATGATCAATGGGATTATGGTTGAAGGAAATTGGATCACGAACCCTTGTTTGATCAAGGATGCCTTCCTTCAATTCTATAAAAGGAAATTCCAAGCTCAAGATTCACAGGTTATGTTCTCTAACCTTCCTCATTCTCATTCCCTTAATTGCATGGATCGAGAAACTCTTGAAAGACAGGTTACCCTTGAGGAAATTAAGGAAGCCGTTTGGGATTGTGGAAGTAGTAAAGCTCCGGGCCCGGATGGTTACTCTTTTGCGTTTGTGAAGAAGTATTGGGGCACTATTCAGAAGGATCTATATGATTTTGTTAACTTATTCTTTGCTTCTTGTGTTATGCCTAATGGTGCTAATTCTTCGTTTTTCACCCTTATCCCAAAGGTCAACAACCCTACCTTAATCACTGACTTTCGCCCTATTTCGCTTATTGGTATACACTATAAGATCATTGCCAAGATTTTAGCTAACCGTTTATCTAAAGTGATTGACAAGATTGTTAGCAAGGAACAGTCGGCGTTTATTGCTGGTCGTCAAATTCTTGATGGCCCCGTTATTCTAAGCGAAATCATTGAGTGGTATAAAAAACGAAAAAAGAAGCTCCTCATTTTTAAAGTGGACTTTGAAAAGGCTTTTGATTCCATAAGCTGGAATTACTTGATTCACATTCTCGACAGTTTTGGATTTGGTAATAAATGGTGCTCTTGGATTAAAGCTTGTCTCAATTCTTCGAGAGCTTCTATTCTTATTAATGGTAGCCCTACGTCTGAGTTCTCCATTAAGCGTGGTCTTAGGCAAGGAGATCCTCTATCTCCTTTCCTTTTCATCTTGGTTATGGAAGGTCTCCATAATGCTTTTGAGGAAGCAGTGGGAAATGGTTTGATTACTGGTGTTAATATTAAGAATTCTACTATCAATGTTTCCCATCTTTTCTATGCAGATGATGTGATCATTACTACGGATTGGAATGCTAAAGACATGGATAATATCATTCGTGTTCTCCATGTTTTCTATCTAGCCTCGGGTCTCAAGATTAATATTCACAAGTCTAATATTTATGGTATTGGGGTTAATAAAGATGAAGTTTTAAGTATGGCTAGCAATGCTGGTTGTATTGCAGGTGATATCCCTTTCAATTACCTTGGTCTCCCCATTGGTTCCAATATGAAGTCTATTGCTAGCTGGAAGACGCTTGTTGATCGTTTTCATATGAGGCTTTCCTCTTGGAAAGCTAATCTTCTGTCGATTGGGGGTCGTCTGACTCTTATCAAGTCTGTGCTTGGTAGTCTTGGTATCTACTATCTATCGATTTTCAGAGCACCCGAATCGGTCCTTCAAGACCTGGAAAGAATTCGGGCTAATTTTTTTTGGGGTGGTAATAAAGATAAAAACAAAATGGCTTGGGTCAAATGGCCAATTATTCTTAATTCTTTCGATAAAGGAGGGTTAAACATTGGCAGTCTTAAAGCTTTCAACCTTGCTCTTCTTCAAAAATGGCGTTGGAGGTTGCTTTCTTCCCCAAACGCCCTTTGGGTTCAGGTCATCAAAGCTTATCATGGTCAAGAAGGAGGTTTCGATACAAATGGTTGTAGCTTCAAGGGCATTTGGGCTAACATTGTTGGAACCTCCAATTTTCTCCACTCGAAAGGTATTATCTTATCTAACACTTTTCGTTTTAAAGCAGGTTGTGGCACTCGTATTCGATTTTGGAAAGATATTTGGGTAGGCGAGACTCCTCTTTTTACAAGGTACAATCGGCTCTATCATCTTGATCAAGACAAAGATTGTCTTATCATTGACCGTATTAATAATGGGCAATGGTCTTGGAATTGGTCTCGGACCAATCTTGGTGTTAGAAATCTTGCCTATTTATGTGACATGTTAAATGAGATCGGTCAACTAAATATTGATGTCAATGAAGATACTTGTACTTGGAGTCTTGGTCCTAATGGTACTTTTACCGTTAAGGATGCTCGTTATAGGATTGACCAAAATATCCTTCCCACTCTTGCTCATGCTACTACTTGGGATAAATCTATCCCCCGGAAGGTCAATGTGTTTATGTGGAGGCTTTCCTTGGACCGACTCCCTCATAGATTGAATCTCTCTTCGCGTGGTATGGATATTCCGGCCATCTCTTGTCCTTCTTGCAATGCCAATGTTGAATCTGCTAATCATGTTTTCTTCGAATGCGACATTGCTACCGATATGTGGAAGCTCGTTTTTAGATGGTGTGATATTCCTCTTTTTCAAGCTTCTTCTTGGGATTCTTTCAATGATTGGATCATCTCTTGGCATGCTTCTAAAGAGAAAAAACACAGGTTCTATGTTATTACTACTTCGGTTCTTTGGTGGCTTTGGAGATACCGAAATAGCGTCACGTTTAACTCTCAACCGTTGAGGAAAAGTGATCTATTCGATAATGTTCGTTTCTCTTCATTTTCGTGGCTTCACAATAGGGACCATATGAAGTTATCTTGGAATGACTGGCTTATGTATCCCCTTTCGATCACGCGTAATGGCAATGGTTAGAGCTGCTTTTGGTTTTTTCCTGAAGCTGGCGTTCAAGTTCGCTGGGTTGGCGTACCTGTACGCCAAGGTTTTTTCGTTTGGCATCTTCGTCGGTTTTGAGGATGGTTCTTCTTTTCATCCTTCTCTCGGGACTTGTTTGGGGTTTCATCAAAATCCATCCCGAAGTGAAAACCGGTGGCTCGGCCTCCGGGATGGGGGTTTTTCTTTTGCCGAAGTGAAAACCGATCCGTCGGCCTTCGTGTCAAAAGTTTTTTCATCCCTTTTGATTCCCTCGCAGTTAAAGTCTCGGGATTTTACCATTTTTTGATGTTATGTAATTCTTTTTGTTGACTCTATTGTACTTTAAGTTTCTAGCGTCTTGCTAGACTCTTTTTTATATATATTCCATCTTTGCCGTTAAAAAAAAATTGTAAGTCGCAAGTTATAGTTGGAAAGCAATATTTTCATTGCACATCTTTATAAATTGCAAAGCTTCTAGCGACACTTGGAAAGCAATATTTTGGTGGTGGAAGATCTCGGCTCCACCGATCACCTTCGTTGACGACATGATTTTATTGGCGGACCATGTCCCAATCGCTTCAAATCAATCAAAGTATTTTGATGTGGTGGTTCATGCCGCCATATGGCATTTATGGAATTACAAAAATAAGGTGACATTTTCTGTAAAACGGCCTTCTAAAGACCTCATATGTAACGATATAAAGCTCTTATCCTTTACTTAGATCTCTAGTAGGAATAAGAATACTTCGCTTAGTTGGTTAGTGACCCATGTAATGCTTTATCTTCTTCTTCATTCTTGTAATTTGTTTCCTCTAGCGTCTTGCTAGTTTTTTTAATACAATGTCGTTAAAAAAAATTCGCAAGTTACCTCATGTACTCCAATTGATAAAAACAAATGAGTTAATAATAAACAATTTCCAAACCAATCGAAATCTGGATCTAGGTTATTATACAAGTTGCACGCATTGATAGCATATAGGAACTTTCGGTGGAATTGGATTCTCAATTAGGATTAAACAAATGCATATATGATAGAGTAATTATAGAGAAAGGGTTACTTATTTAATTGCTCTTTTAACAGTTTGGACGTTTAAAAGGAGTCATAGAATAGGAATGACTTTTTTTTAAATGTATCGATCTAGTATGTGCTTTTATAAAGTTGTAAAATAACAACGAACTTTTATAAAGTGTTCAATTCTACATAATTTGATGACGTGTCATATATGAAAGGCTGTCACGTGACACCATTTATAACGTGACACGTCATCAAAATATACATATTAGAACACTTATGAAAGTTCGTTACTATTGTACAACGTCTTAAAAGTACACGTACAAAATCGGTATAGTTAGAAAATTTCGTTGCTATTCTACGACTAAAAATACCTTTAAAACAAAAACCATTTTGTATTTTATCTAGAGTGGCATTATTATATTGATTTTACACGCCTTTTTTATACGTTTCATTAGTTTGTTCAATTAATCGTAACTAAAAAGTAAGATTGTTATATATAAATTAAACCTCGGCAAACCAGCAAGAAGCTAGAAAATGATACGTATTACTAGAAGTTGCAAATAATTTGTACATGCTATTTGATTCGGTTTGCTACCCCTATTTAAAATCCATGATTGTGAAAGTAACTTAATTTCCTCCGCAAGAGTTTCTTTCCTTAACGGTTTCAAGTCAAAGCAAATTCGGTTCCTATATCGTCACATAACCCAAGTTGTGGGTTGAATAACCCATCAAAACACAACTTTGTTAGGTCATTAAGGGCAGTCGTGTCTCTCCACAAGATTAGGTCTTGTAAAGTTCTTTAGTTGTATGAATAGAACTTATCCACTCGTTCAAAAACGGATGAACTTTATCGATCTATATTTGGCAATGTGAGAATCTATTTGTCACAAGAAATTTATGTAAAGTGTATTTGAAATATACTTTTTACTAAGTTAAAAACTTAATCCATAAGTCATATAAAAAGTTAGTTGTTTAATTATTCATATATATTAAAGAGTGAGATCGTAATCCCAAGACTTCCATTAATGCACCCGCTTAACAATGCTAGACCCGGTCCGACCCGAAATTGCATTTAATGCTACGCGACCTATTAAAACCCATTAAAACCAAGGACTGCTTACTTAAAATGCTTACACGTTTCCATCACTCACAATTAACACCTAAAACTAACACGTGTTACATATCTGTCTTTCGTCTCCCCTCAAAATTTCCAGAAGCATAAATTGTTTCCACCTTTGGACCAACTATAACACCAACAAAAAATCCCTTCAAGCATATGTTTCATCTTCTCTTCTGAAAAGGGTCAATGGGGAAGAGTGAGGTCCAATCAATGGGTTTGTTTTCATTTTCAATTTTCAATTGATTTGATTTAATTGAATTTATTTTTTGTGGTTTTTAATAAAGATTATATGTGGGGCTTTCTGGGTATATGTTTGTGATTATAAAGATGTAATCTTTATGTGAATTATGTTATTTTTTAACTATTTTTTAGGTTTTTTTATTTCGACCTCTTCGTTGCCACCGTTCATAGTGTGTGGCGTTGTTGGTCGGTTGGTGACGTTGTTGAGCTCATGTGGGTTAACTTTGCCATGGTGGTTTCGTTGGGTTCTTGCGGCTGATGAGACTATATGTTGATTGGTTGTATGACTCTCAATAATATGGTTGCAAGTGTTGATTTTATTGTGGGTTGTCACGATTTTATTGTAGGGTTGTCAGGTTTGGTTCTTCAATGAGATTATTTGCTTCTGGGGTTAGTAAGTTCTTACTTTTGATTTAATTTTGTGTTGACCCATTCTTAGTTTGTGTTTTTTATGATTAGATGCAAAAAAAATCCATTTGTGATTCTTCGGGTTACTATGTGTGATTGAGTAGATGGTTGCTACACGAGTTGTTCTTTTAGGTGTGATAAATTTAGGGAAAACTTAGTTTACCTATTTTGGTAAATTTTTTAGCATGTTAAAATTGGTTGAGGCTGCTGAGGCCTTTGAATTTGCTCTTGCTGCGTAGGATGGATGGACGGTTGAGTGCGAGGATCTCTCGCCTCAGCAACCTCCACGTGTGCGTACACAGGAATGTTTTGGGTTTGTGATGATTTTATTGAGGGGTTGTCACAATTGTTCAGGTTTGGTTCTTGGCGGGGCGACCTATTATGGTCGCAGCCATGGCAGACGCGTCCTCTTTAATCTGTTGTTACCATGTCTAAGCCTCATATGAAAAGGTTCAAAGTTTGAGAATTTTTAGTTGTAATTTGTGTACAAACGGAGTGACGCAATGTGGTAAGTTATGTATAATCTGTTTGCTTATTTAAATGCTGATAATGATAACGGTTCCAAGAGGCTATGATGATAATATTTCAAATGTTTTATACATATATATTAAAACCTGAGATTGTAATCCCAAGACTTGCCATTATGAAACATATTGGATGTGGTCGTACCTATGGCTGCCAATGTTGTCTGATGGTGATATTGATTACAACAGGCTGTGATGAATTTGAAAAAACTCGATTAAAGCCGTGAATGGCCGCGTCTTTTTGATAAGCTTATAAAGCGAAAATAGTGCGTTTATGAGCTTTTCCAGCTTTACTTGAGCTCATACGCCCGCTGTGTAAGCTAACGCAAACACGCCATTAGTTTGTGAAGCTTGATATTGAATGTGGTTGTACCTATGGCTGCCAATGTTGTCTGATGGTGATATTGATTACAACAGGCTGTGATGAATTTGAAAAAAACTCGATTAAAGCCGTGAATGGCCGCGTCTTTTTGATAAGCTTATAAAGCGAAAATAGTGCGTTTATGAGCTTTTCCAGCTTTACTTGAGCTCATACGCCCGCTGTGTAAGCTAACGCAAACACGCCATTAGTTTGTGATGAATTTGAAAAAAACTCGATTAAAACCGTGAATGCCCGCGTCTTGGCGGGGCAAACTATTAGGTTTGCAGCCATGGCGGGTGTATCCGCTTTTCT
>BQNB010000280.1:0-67523 GCA_026074375.1 Tanacetum coccineum | reverse complement strand
TTTCAAGGAGTCGAGAGATGATTCTTCAGAGTAAGAACATTCTCCTTCACATGGAATGGAGAGAATTGAGGCAAATGACTCGAGTGAGAACTTAAATGTTCTTTTTAATGCCCAAAATGTTAAGAAGATGTTTAGATTGTCATCATTGGTGATTTCTATCGAGGAATAAAATTCAAGTAGAAATCTTGGACAAATTCCATCATGGAGTTCATATATTTTTTAAAAGTTTGATAGCTTGAAAAAGGGTTTGAATATTATCAAACTTGGTGGATTCATGAGATATTGAGCGACCGTCATGGATTGACCTACATTCTAGGTTTCGAATGATAGGTTTTAAGATACCAAGAATATAGTTTTCATTTGAGATTGTTGGAACGTATGATTTTGTGTATCGTAATTCATCATCCAAAGTCATTTCACCTAAAATTGAAAAGGATGATTTTAGTGAGGTTCCTTCATTTAAAGAGATGTCTAGTGTGTGCCTATATGTAACAAATGTGGGATAACGATTAACTCGACCTAAACATAAAATCCTAAGAGTTAACCCAAACTCTCCTTAATTTGATTTTGCTCATCCAAACAAGTCGGAAAATACATATGAATTATGTATCTCAAAATTTGTTCAGGAGATCATTATGCATGTGTTTGAAAATATTTTTAGGTTGGATTAACAATGCATAACGTGAGTGATTTGAAGATAAAATTGGGGTTTTGGTTCAAAATCAATTTTTTTACAAGCTTACTAATATATGCAAATCCTATATCTATGGGAAGCATATTAGTTATACATTGTATCCTAGTAGTCCTAATTGAAAGAAAAATCAAAAATCCCCAATTTCAATTTTTGGTGTTCATCATGAACCCTAGACTCAAATTTAAAGAAAATAGATGAAATGACTTACAATTGATGATCTTTAAGATGTTGTGAATTATTGTTGGTGTTGATTTTATCTTCAATTGATGTTTTAATGGTTGAATTTGAGTTTTGGTGGGTTTTGGGTCGTGTTCGTCGAGTGTAGCAGATAAGGGGGTGTTTGTTTTTGTGTTTTGAAAAATTTTGTTTAAGTGTTTCATATTATGGTCTGCTGATAGCAGTCCCATATCTCTTGACGTTCCCAATAGATTGGGGGGGGGTGGTGCCTATATGGCCGCCTTTAAGTAAGGGATTTAGACTTAGGGTTTTGACGTAAAATTTAATTCAAGAGGATATTACATTTTTTTAATTTGCATTCGTGAATTAAAGATTCTTAATGTAACTTCGATGAATAATTTAAGTTGACATGACACAAAGTGGAACACAACTAGAACGAGACAAAGAGGAGAAGCGAACCAATATGATTTATGGAATGTGTTCCATCATTCCTAAACCAAGACGTAGATAGTTAAACGATTCACGTTTAAGGGGTTTAGTAAGAATGTCAGCAATATTGTCGACGGACGGTACTTTTTCGATTGAGATATGTCCTTTTTGGACATTATCACGAAGAAAGTGGTTGATGGAATTCCGATGTGTTTGGTACGAGAATGTTGCACCGGGTTTTTGCTAAGGTCAATCACGCCTTTGTTGTCGCACATGATGGGAACGTCGTCGAGTCGTACGTCGTAGTCGATGAGAGCTTGTTTCATCCATAGTGCTTGTTGACATGCCTTTCCGGCGCTTACGTATTCGGCTTCGGTAGTGGATATAGCAAGAGCGGTTTGTTTCTTCGAGAACCAAGATGTCAAACAACATCCCACGAACGTACAAATACCGCTAGTGCTCTTTCGGTCCACATAATCTCCCGCATGATCAGAGTCGGCATATACTACGGTTTCTATGCCGGTCCCCTTAGGATACCATAATCCTAAGTGCGTAGTGCCTTTAATGTATCGGAAGATACGCTTAACCGCTTCAAGGTGAGAGGTTTTGGGAGCCTCTTGAAAGCGGGCACAAAGGCAGACACTAAACATGATATCGGGCCTACTTGCCGTTAGGTATAATAAACTACCTATCATGCCTCGATACTTGGTACTATCTACCGACTCACACTCTTCATCTTTCGTGAGTTTAGTATCGGAGGACATGGGGGTTTTCATTGGTTTAGAATCTTCTAGACCAAATTTCTTAAGCATTTCTTTAATATACTTAGATTGATTAAAGAATATACCATCTTCCATTTGTTTAATTTGTAATCCAAGGAAGAAGTTAAGTTCACCCATCATGCTCATCTCGAACTCGTCATGCATGATTTTGGCAAATTCATCACACATGTCTTGACAAGTCGAACCGAATATAATGTCATCGACATATATTTGAACAATGATGAGATTTGAACTTTTCTTCTTAGTAAAAAGAGTGTTATCTACCATTCCCATTTTATATTCATGTTTAATAAGAAAAGTTTTTAATCTATCATACCAAGCTTTGGGTGCTTGTTTAAGACCATATAAAGCTTTCTTTAATTTATAAACATGATCTGATTTTTCAAAATCAATGAATCCTGGAGGTTGTGCCACGTATACCTCCTCATTGATAAAACCGAATGCACTTTTTACATCTATTTGGAATAATTTAAAATCTAAGGCGCAAGCATATGCTAATAATATCCTAATAGATTCAAGTCTAGCAACCGGGGCATAAGTTTCATCATAATCGATGCCCTTTTGTTGGTTGTAGCCTTGATCACCTAACCTAGCCTTATTTCGAGAGACAATACCGTTCTCGTCTAACTTATTTTTAAATACCCACTTAGTTCCTATGATTTTCATATTCCTAGGTTGAGGAACTAACTCCTAAACGTCGTTAGCAACGAATTGATTTAATTCTTCTTGCATGGCGACTATCCAACTTTCATCTCCTAATGCTTCATTCACATTCTTAGGTTCTATAGTTGATATAAAACAAAAGAAGTTACTTTGGTTTTGGGCTTGTGACCTAAGGGTTGTTTGGTTAAGGTTTCCTATGAAATTTTCTAATGAGTGGTTCCTAGATTCCTTAATGTTGATTATTTCATCAACCTCTAAAGTTTCATCCACAATGTCGTTTTTTAGGTTTTTCTTTTCGGTGACCTTAATTGCTTCTTCTTCATCTAAGTCATCATCCAACAAGGGTGATGTCTTAGAGGGTGGAGGAGTTTCATCGAATGTCACGTTAAGTGATTCTTCGACTTTCCTAGTGTGTTTGTTTAGGATGATATATGCTTTACTATTTTGAGAATAACCTAAAAAGACACCTTCGTATGACTTTGGGTCAAACTTGGCAAGGTAGTCTTTTGTGTTCAAAATGAAGCACTTGCTTCCAAAACTCTAAAATAATCTAGTGTAGGTTTTCTACCTCTTAAGAGTTCATAAGGTGTTTTTCCTAGAATGACTCTAATGAGAATTCGGTTGAGAATGTATGTTGAAGTATCTACGGCGTTACACCAAATTTTTTGTGGCAATAATTGCTCATTCAACATAGTCTTACTCATTTCTTGAAGTGTCATATTTTTCCTTTCGACCACGCCATTTGATTAGGGAGTGCGTAGAGCCGAGAAGTTATGTGTAATATCGTTGGTATTGCAAAACTCTCTAAATTGCACCTCATTATCAAATTCTCAACCGTGGCCGGTTCTAATTGACACTATTGAACAACCTAATTGGTTTTGGATTTTCCTACTAAATATTTCAAATTGATCGAAAGCTTCGGTTTTGTCCTTAAGAAATCTAGTCCAAGTATACCTAGAGTAGTCATCTACCATGACTAGGGTGTAACAGTTTCCTCCGTAACTCCGCACGGCGGATGGACCGAAGAGATCCATATGAAGAAGTTCTAAGCATCTAGTCGTTGAGACTACATTCTTAGCTTTGTGACTAGCGTGAGCTTGTTTTCCCATTTTATAAGCATCACAAAAATGTTGATCAAACTTAAGCTTAGATAGGTTTCTAACTAATTCCTTAGAAGCTAACGATTAAATGAGACACATATTTGCGTGACCTAATCTTCTATGCCACAAGGTGGAATTCTCATCAATCGTTGCTAGACAAATTTGATCCTTTGGCTTACTTCCTAATTTCATCACATATAAACCTTTCTTCCTAATACCTCTATCTATGAATTTACCGTTCTTAGTGATTTCACTATCATGTTCAGAGAAAGTTACTTTACACTTATTATCACATATTTGTCCTATACTTAGCAAATTAAATCCTAAGTTATCAACATGTTCTACATTATCTATTTTGAGAGAGTCATTAGAAATCATACCTTTGCCAATGATGTTACCGCGAAAATAACTACCAAAAATGACATTACCTCCATTGTATGCCTTGTAAGTGGAGAAGAGCTTTCGATTGCCCGTCATATGTTTGGATCATCCGCTATCCTTGATCTATTCGTCGGGCTCCAAGTCGACTCCAAGGATTAACTATTTATATAAGACAATAACTCAAACATTTGGTCCCTAATATCTCATGGGTCCAAAGTTGTTAGTGCAAAACATTCATTGCATTTGATGCAATTGGTTGGGATGTGAGAATAGAAGACATATTTCCCATGGCATGTAGATTTGACGTGAAAAGTTGTTCCAACATACGGGAAAGCCATGAGGTTGGTTTTGTCGACCAACGTGTCTTTTTGGTTGCGGTGTTTTAGGACGAGAATAATTATTATTGACTCTTCTAGGAGGTGGAGTTTTTGATCTAAAATTGGGTTTAGAAAATCTAACTCCGGGTTTTGGCAATGGCTTATAGAATTGTTTAACTTCATTGTTACTAGCAACGGGAACTTTGGCCTTGTTTACAATAATGTGTTTTGGTCTAAGACCCAAAATGGATTTTTGAAAAGACACAGTTTTCTCAGATCTAGGCGTTGCTGGTGGTGGTCCCATATTTATTTTGGGGGCCGCCTAAACATTAAGGGGGCTGCCCATATTTATGGGACCTCCATCAGGGGACGCCTTTTTCTGAGCTTTTACAAATTTTATTTCCTTAGTTCCACTAGATGATGCTTCAAATGAATAAAACCCTAAACCTAATTTATCACCGGAGCGTTTTGGGAATTATATTTGAATTGATAAGACAAAACACGAATGAAACAAAATGGAAACAAAAGAACCAAAGTCGTCATTGTGGGATTATACAAGATGTAGAAGAAAATAAAGATTTGGTCAAAAAGAGATAAAGATGAAGAGATAAAGATGAATATTTAATTGATTTACTCATTAATATCTTTTAATAGTTTCCATGTAAAGCCTTGACACTTTATGCAATAAAAGGAGGTCCAGGCATATTGTTTTAATCATTCAGAAAAGTGCGTGTTCATCATATGAGAGTCGACTAGATACAAAAGTGTGTGTGTACACGTTTGTATAATTAGTGTAGACATCTAGAGTTTAGCCTCAAGGATCTTTGATCCCTGTTACTACTTAGAGTAACTGATCTATTCTAATCAAATAGTATTTGGGGCTGTGTTGAGTAATAAAGAAAAACCTTGAAGTAACTTTGATTTGTGTTTATTATTTTCGCTGTGCAATTTATATCATTGTTACTATATTATCCTAGATGAGGTCTAAACAACCTCGAGCTTAAATGATCAAAGAACCTATCACGTGTTGTAGGTTTTCAACATGTGGTATCAGAGCGGGTTGCTCTTGATATCTAGGATCATAAGTTTTTTAGTTTCGTATTTATTTTCTGTTTTTAAGTGAATAACAGATTTAGTGTCGTTTATATTGGTGCTGTATGGTATTCTACACAAGGAGAAAAAGGTTGCTGCTATTTTAATCATTGGATGCTATGGTGTAAATTGATTCTGATGGTGGTGATCATGATCTTAATTGACAAAGAAGCAGCAAGTAGTGACAATGTTTTGAAGATCAGACATACTGCTTATTGGCTGCAATATATTAAAACCAAGTAAACCTTATGTTCTTATCAGATTGATGTGGATAACAAAAGAGCAGCAGGAAACGTAAACTTCTGCTACTTCTGTTAAAACTTAAAGGGTTTACAGCAGGTTAATGCTGTCAAATGATATTAGTACTGCCTAACATTAACAGTTAATACTGTTGGTTACATAAACAGTTTTATATGAGGGTTTTGGTTTTATAAACGGTATCCAAGAGGTTTGTATGAAGTTTAGATTGGAGATAAGGTACATGGTTGGTGTCATATACTGAGTTAACCCGATATTAACCGAGTTAACCTAGTCTAAGCCAAATAAACAACACATCAACGACATCACAATAACAAAATCAAAACCAAACCACAATCTAACCCATCATCCTTAATGGTGAATCAACAAAACAACCTCAACAACATCAATCCACTTTATCCTAAATACAACAGCCAAAACCGACTCCTTATAATTGTACTCATCACAATCACATCCATTTTTAACCTACCCCTTCATCCTCCTCAAACATAAACTCATTACAAACCATTACGGATATGACTCGAAAAACTTAAACATGATCTCAGAACATTCCTTTTTCGTGTTGAAACAATAAAGTCATGATCTTTAACCAATCAAACAACACGAAAAGAATATTCATCACTGATCTTGGACTCAAAACAAAAAGATACCTACCTGAGACCATTATTCAATGATCTTGAAGCCAAAAGTTACTTGCGTGTTTCTCTCGTGGGTCTATATGAACAAGATGACTTATGGGTGTTTATAGGTGTTTCGTGTGGATTGTAGAAGAGATAAGCGTGGAATAATTTTATGGCTGATCCGTTATCAAGGCGTGAATGTTGAGATTTGGGTAAGATGGAAGATGGTGGCGAATGATTCGGATTATGTGTTTTTTTAGAGATAAGGTATAGGCGTGCGAATGTGTGTTTAGGATGAGGGAAATTAGGGAACAAAAGTTATTTATTGACAGATGCTTGTTATGTGTTAGTACTCGTTGGATTTAGAAAAGCAAATGGGCCGGTTATGTATTAACTGGGCCGGGACTAATAACATGAAATGGGCCAATGATTTCATTGTTGGATTATGGGACGATTACTACTGCCAAGATAAATGTTGCCAGTACTGTTCATGTATTGGGCCCAAGAAGAGTTTGTACTGCCTTTGTTGTCCGAGAAGTTTTTAATACTGCTAGTGGCGTCCGAGAAATGAAGTTTGTACTGCTATTATTGTTTGATATCAGACAAGGCATATTTTTGTTCTTGGTTATCCGAAGATCTCGGACAGACAAATGGAAAAACACACACAGAAAGTTTTTTGGATGGTTCATATATTCTTAACTGATTTTAAAGGCTCATATTCATTGATTTAATTGGTTACGAAGAAGATTGTTTATCACTTATTTGAAGTTGAAGTGGAATTATTTAGGTTTATGTTCTTATCATATCTCAAATGGCTTACAACATTTGGAGGTAACTTGTTCGTGCTTAGAAACGATGTGACGAAGACTTGACAAATCTAGCAAAGGTATGTGATTTTTCTTATGGTGCTCAATGCTCACATTTGCTATCACTTTGGTTATGTGTCTCATAGAAGATGAGGATAATTGTCAAGAGATTGCGATCTCCTTATACATTGGTTTTGGGTATACGTTCGAAGTCACGTGGATAGTACAAGATATAAGACACAAGTTTGGGTTATTCTACTTCAGCATCAAGTTCGTTATACTTAGTTTTCTTTATCAGTAATCATTACATAGAGTCTACAGAATTTAAAGATTTAAGAGATGGTTAACATATGGGTTTCAGGGGAAGCTTATTGTTAAAATGTTTAACCATTTATATGCTACATCAAGGTGAAGGTTTTTACTACTACTAGCCTTTGTTACTACTGTTAGTTTAAGTTTCTACTGCTCAAGTTCATTTATCTTAAAGGCGCGTCATAGAGGATAATTTGAGTTGTTGGAAGGCTGGATTAGAATTGTGATAATGGTTTGTGGTTGTGAAGATCAAAGTTGCATACTTTAGTCTCCTATTTGATATTGATAAAAAAAGGAAGAAGATTTGATGATTTGCAACTTGTAGATCCTTGGTAGCTTAAGGGGAAGTTTTCATTTGTATATTAACTTCAGGGGATGTTCGTGCTTATTTGGTTTTGTCATTATCAACTAGGGGAAGATTGTTGGGAATTATATTTGAGTTGATAAGACAAAACACGAATGAAACAAGATGGAAACAAAAAGACCAAAGTCGTCATTGCGGGATTATACAAGATGTAGAAGAAAATAAAGATTTGGTCAAAAAGAGATAAAGATGAAGAGATAAAGATGAATATTTAATTGATTTACTCATTTATATCTTTTAATAGTTTCATGTAAAAGTGACTCCTTATGCTATAAAAGGAGGTCTATGCATATTGTTTTAATCATTCAGAAAAATGTGTGTTCATCATATGAGAGTCGACTAGAAACAAAAGTGTGTGTGTACACGTTTGTATAATTAGTGTAGACGTCTAGAGTTTAGCCTCAAGGATCTTTGATCCCTGTTACTACTTAGAGTAGCCGATCTATTCTGATCAAATAGTATTTGGGGCTATGTTGAGTAATAAAGAAAAACCTTGAAGTAACTTTGATTTGTGTTTATTATTTTTGCTGTGCAATTTATATCATTGTTACTATATTATCCTAGATGAGGTCTAAACAACCTCGAGCTTAAATGATCAAAGAACCTATCACGTGTTGTAGGTTTTCAACATGTGGTATCAGAGCGGGTTGCTCTTGATATCTAGGATCACAAGTTTTTTAGTTTCGAATTTATTTTCTGTTTTAAGTGAACAACAGATTTGGTGTCGTTTATATTGGTTTATATAGGTGCTGTCTGGTATTCTACACAAGGAGAAAAAGGTTGCTGCTGTTTCAATCATTGGATGCTATGGTGTAAATTGATTCTGATAGTGGTGATCCTGATCTTAATTGACAAAGAAGAAGCAAGTGGTGACAATGTTTTAAAGATCAGATATACTGCTTGTTGGCTGCAATATATTAAAACCAAGTAAACCTTATGTTTTTATTAGATTGATGTGGATAACAAAATAGCAGCAGGAAACGCAAACTTTTGCTACTTCTGTTAAAACTTGAAGGGTTTACAGCAGGTTAATGCTGTCAAATGATATTAGTACTGCCTAACATTAACAGTTAATACTGTTGGTTACATAAACAGTTTTATATGAGGGTTTTGGTTTTATAAACGGTATCCAAGAGGTTTTGTATGAAGTTTAGATTTAGATAAGGTACATGGTTGGTGTCATATACTGAGTTAACCCGATATTAACCGAGTTAACCCAGTCTAAGCCAAAACAACAACACATCAACGACATCACAATAACAAAATCAAAACCAAACCACAATCTAACCCATCATCCTTACTGTCGAATCAACAAAACAACCTCAACAACATCAATCCACTTTATCCTAAATACAACAGCCAAAACCGACTCCTTATAATTGTACTCATCACAATCACATCCATTTTTAACCTACCCCTTCATCCTCCTTAAACATAAACTCATTACAAACCATTACGGATATGACTCGAAAAACTTAAACATGATCTCAGAACATTCCTTTTTCGTGTTGAAACAATAAAGTCATGATCTTTAACCAATCAAACAACACGAAAAGAATATTCATCACTGATCTTGGACTCAAAACAAAAAGATACCTACCTGAGACCATTATTCAATGATCTTGAAGCCAAAAGTTACTTGCGTGTTTCTCTCGTGGGTCTATATGAACAAGATGACTTATGGGTGTTTATAGGTGTTTTGTGTGGATTGTAGAAGAGATAAGCGTGGAATAATTTTATGGCTGATCCGTTATCAAGGCGTGAATGTTGAGATTTGGGTAAGATGGAAGATGGTGGCGACGTCAATTCCAAGGAGAAACAAGATGTTTTGGCACACTGCCAGGGATGACTCCATGTTCACCACGATAAGAGTTATCTTTAAACATCAAGACACACAAATATATGGTGCAATTCACCCTCGGCATTTAACTAACCAATCATGATTGAGTCAGAAGCTCTACAGATTACTACGGTATGGCCCACTGGGGAGAAAACCCCAAAAACCTAAGTTACCGTGAAGAAAGAAAGTTGATTCTGATACAAACTCCGTAAGATGATGATCAGATAATGCATCTCTATTAATGTTTAAAGATGTTTTAAGTACCAGTTGTAAGGTTTAGGGCAAGATATGTCAATCATGTGATTTTATTAATAAAATGTATTTAATTATACTTTTTACTGGTTTTCCAGCAGCAATAAAATATAAAAAATTATCAATAATTAATATCATATATTGTATCTCTATCTGATGCTATAAGAATTTTTAATTACAAGTTCTAAATGTAATAGAGCAAACCATTTCACGTCATGTGAATTTTTTATTTAATAATTATTGAAAATATACTTTTTTACTATTTATACATTAGCAATGAGACTATATAAAAAAATTGTTAATAATAAATATCTAATACCGTATCTTTATATGATGTTTAAGGATGTTTAATTATAAGTTGTATGTGATATATAGCACACTATGTCACATCATATGACTTATATATATTTAATGACATAAGTTAAATCATACTTTTTTTTACTTGTCTGTTTATGTATAAAGTTATATATAAAAATGATAACATTAGTAATATCAGATTTGTATCTTCTATATAATGTTTTAATGAATATTTGCGTTACAAAGTTCTAAATGATAAAATCAAATTTTTCTCAGGTCATGCGATTTTTATATTTACTAATAAGTAAAATATATACTTTCTAAAGTTTTTCTAGTAGTTATTAAAAATATAAATAAACGTTTACTAGTAGTTATCATAAGATAATGTATATTTCTTAATGTGTTAAAATGTTTATTTATTAGTTCTTCGTGTTAGAACAAACTATGTCATATCATGTGACTTTTATACCTAATAATTAGTGAAAATCGTACTTTTCACTTGTTTTTTAGTAGAAATTAAATTAAAACAAATTATAGTAATTAATTTAGATATTTGTATCTTTATCAAATAGATTTTGGGCGATATTTAAATATAGGTTATAAGTGATATAGAGAAAAGTAATATAGCTCATGTGACTTTTATATTTAATAATAAGTGAAAATCATACCTTTCACTGGTTTTCTAGTAGCAATTAAACATAAAAAATTATCAGTAATTAATATCAGATATTGCATCTCTATCTAATGTTTAAAGGATCTTTAAGTACCAGTTGTAAGTGATATAGGGCAAGCTATGTCACATCATGTGACTTTTATATAAAATAATATGTAATAATTATACTTTTTACTGGTTTTCAAGCAGCAATAAAATATAAAAATTATCAATAATTAATATCATATATTGTACCTCTATCTGATGCTGTAAGAATTTTTAATTACAAGTTCTAAATGTTATAGAGCATAAACAAATTTTCACGTCATGTTTATTCTGATTTTTTTTTTATATTTTTGAAAATCATACTTTTTTACTATTTTTTCCATTAGCAATTAGATATAAAAAATTGTTAATAATAAATATCTGATACCATATCTTTATATGATGTTTAAGGATGTTTAATTATAAGTTGTAAGTGATATATAGCACACTATGTCACTTCATATGACTTATATAGATTTAATAATAAGTTAAAATTGTAATTTTATACTTGTCTTTTAAGTATAATTTAATTATAAAAAATAATTAGTAAATACGAGATATTATCTCTCTATATAATGTTGTAATAATTTTTGGTTACAAAATAAGGTTTGAATTCGAATAATATCAATTTATCTTAGGTCATGCGATTTATATTTACTAATAATTGAAATTCAAAATTCTACTAGTTTTTCATGTTAGCAATTAATATAAAAAAGTTACTAGAGTTATCTCATTTGTCTTTTATACCTAATAATTAGTGAAAATCATAATTTTTACTGGTTTTTTAGTAGAAATTAAATATAAAAAAATTATAGGTAATTAATATTAGATATTGTATCTTTATCATATATTTTTGGATATTTAAATATAGGTTGTAAGTGATATAGAGCAAAGTAATATAGCTCATGTGACTTTTATAGTAGCAATTAAACATAAAAAATTATCAGTAATTAATATCAGATATTGCATCTCTATCTAATGTTTAAAGGATATTATATAATGATTATACTTTTTACTGGTTTTCCAGCAGGTAAATAAAAATTAAAAAGTTATCATATATTATTTTTATATATGTATCTATTTCTGATGGTTTGTGGGGGTGGGGGGGGGGGGGTGGATGTAAGAATTTTTAATTACAAGTTCTAAATGTTATAGAGAAAAATATTTCACGTCATGTGAATTTTTTATTTAATAATTATTGAAAATCATACTTTTTTACTATTTTTTCCATTAGCAGTAAGATATAAAAAGTTGTTAATAATAAATATCTGATATCGTATCTTTATATGATGTTTAAGGATGTTTAATTATAAGTTCTAAGTGATATATAGCACACAATGTCACATCATATGTCTTATATATATTTAATAATAAGTTAATAATCCATAGTTAGAAATAGCAATCCTTAGGTATGATTGGAGATGAATGAGTATAAAGGAATAATGCCGACTAAGATTGAGCTAACATTGGAACAATCACAACAAGGTGTTAGTAATGACGTCTTGGTAAGCATTAAAGGGGTTAAAGAATTAAAAAGAAATTTATGGATAAAGGGTGTAAAGAAAGAAGCCCTCCCTACACTTTAGGCAGAAACCGGGTCAATACATAATCTATCGGTTTTCACTAAGATGAATTATGATATTAAAGAATGACATTATGAACCCAAACCCAGTGATGTAATGCACAACCCTTCCCAGCCATTCGAGTTTCTCTCAAAAGACACTTGTCTCATTTGCCATGGAGATACACATGACTTCTATTGACTTTCTCACTCCAAGTTAGTTGATATTGAATAGGTGGCAGTCTGCTCCAGCCTCCGATTACTAAAACCAAAATGCACTAATCGAGTCTAGAGCCAAGAGATCAATAAATAAATCTCATTAGGACACATTCCATTACAAACACTTGTTGAACACTAATAAGTTCATAAGTTGTTAACAAGAGTCCTATGCATTATTCTTGTGGTATTGCCAGAACATCTGAGTGATACTTAAGTATTCACTGTGAAGATGGAAATCCTACTTGAGCCAACATCAAACAAGCTCTTGGTAGGTGACTTGTGAGATTCTATATGAATCAAACTTGTGTCAACTGGAAAGAAATGATGGTGCAATTCAATATGAATCAAACTTGTTCCAGTAAATGAATTGATGGTTTAATCCAAAAGATAGTAACTATCTGATTCACTCTTACCATGTTGTCTTCTTTGAGACGCTCCGGTAACGAGAACGTCTAGTTCAGCTATGAAACCCTATCAAGAAGATTCATTTGAATTCTATCTAATCACAGGTAGTACTTATACTGATTAACGGGGAACAAAGGTTATGGCAACCTTATTCGACGAAGTGACAAAGATACTCTCATCCATATCTATTGATTATCACTAACGTAAACTTACAGGTTATACGGTGGTGGCGGTATCCCATTCCAGCTAAAGTCGGATTCATTACCACATGCTCATACTCAAACTACAAAGACATACTATAAGCATCAAGATTCAAGAATCAAGAAAGCTCAAGGATTAAAGACAAAGACTTTCACAAACTCTGATATTAAAGATATTTCTTTAAGATATCAAGTCTATAATAGGAGATTGTTAGCAAGCTTTCAAGATGATGCAAAGTATGAGCATGTTGGTCAAGACACAAGATCGTAAGGCGTCAAAGACAATCAAGACTGAAGGATAAAGATTTAAAGACCTCGGACATAAAGATGAAGTCAAAAGATAATGACAAAAGCTAAAGATCAAAGATCACATAGCATAAAGGAACAAGCCTACAACGTAGACAGAGACCAAGATCACAAGAGCTTAACAACAA
Organism: Tanacetum coccineum; assembly: GCA_026074375.1. Taxonomy (NCBI): domain Eukaryota; kingdom Viridiplantae; phylum Streptophyta; class Magnoliopsida; order Asterales; family Asteraceae; genus Tanacetum; species Tanacetum coccineum. The sequence continues at coordinate 53,623 of BQNB010000280.1, read as the reverse complement.
AAGTAATCTCATTGATCTCACGACAGAGTGTCATAATGAACTCACTTTGGGAGAGATTGTTAGCCTCAAATATTAAGTCGAACAATGAAGTTCGTTCATTAAGAATATTAAGTCTTGGTTATTCAATTATGTAACGTTGTAATAGGCTAGAACGGGTAAACAGGCTTGTTTATGTAAGCTAATCGGTCACGTGTATCGGGTGTAAGCTCAAGTAATCCCGAGCCTGGCCTGTAGAAATACCATAGGCATGTAAGCCTCATGGTTTAACTATAAATACCCTTCTTTAATGTAACACCCCCATTTTTACAATATAGAAGTGGAAGATAATCTGGGGTATTACTTCATGGATACAACAATCATAATCATAGAAAACAACTTTAAAAGAGACGTTGTTAGAGAATTTTAGTTATCATTCATTATAATCAGAGTTTTTACAAAATGCAGGTCCTAAAATCTAGTTACAATGTGAATGATAACAAGTTTTAGCCATCTTCGAGTCCATGCCACTCCGTGCCGTATATTGCTTAATAACCTGAGATAAACATGCTAAAAAGTCAACACAAAGGTTGAGTGAAATTCATAGGTTTGATAAATAGTTTGAATACAAGTCATAGTGTAATAATTGTACAAACACAATTATTATGAAAATGGTATTGTTATGATCTTGGGTCACGTTATTATATACCCGTTATTTGTAATAATTGCAACGAATACAATTATCATAGTAACAGTGTATTATTGCGTTATCGTCTTGTTTGGTCTGTTTGGTCTGATTTGGTCTTGGTCTAAGCTCATGGCACCAACACATTATCATCCAAAGTCAATTTAATGACTTGAAGAGCTCATAATATCAACATATTAACATCCCAAAGTCAATTTAACGACTTGAAGTCAATTTATGAACTTATAGGATTTATAATATTAACACATTAATATCCAAAGTCAATTTAACGACTTAAAGTCAAATTTAACGACTTGTAGGATATATAACTTAGACAACAATTATAATGGTATGTCAGGATAGCATGTAATTTGGAAAACACTTGTATTCGTAATTATTAGCAGGTATCCCCCTCACAGGTTTATGAAAAGATTGAAATGCGAGGCTAAGAATTCACTAAGTCTTTGAAAAGTAATCACATTGTTATAAGATAAACGAGTATGTAAAAGAGTTTGTAACAAGCATGTATCCCCTTCGCGGGTTTATAAAACATGTAAAATAAGTAAAGGCAAGGTTATGAACTTCACCTGATAGGTAGATGCAATAATTATTTCTTGTAGACAAGCATGTAACACCCCTCGCTGGGTTTATAAGAATAAGTTCAATAGTAAAAGAGCAGGTTATGAAAACTTCACCTGATAGGTAGAATGTAATAATAAATTGCCAAAATGAAAGCTGACGCCTTAAATCACAATCTTAACTGGGGAAGTTGATATAGTCAAAATTATAGAAAACCCAACGTTCACGCAACCTGAGTAAAATATTGAGTCTTAGAAATTGTACACTAGAACTTTACATTATTGAAGTTTATGAGTTTGAATGGAAGAGTTTGAAATTATAGTATTCCTGTTCGGATTGGAGCCATCATAATTCATAATACAATCATAAACGATTTGAGGAAGCTAGAGCCACACTTTAAATCGAAAACCCCAACAAACTCAGTCAGAACGTAATACCAAGATGAAACTCCTTAAATGAAAGCTCCCTAGTATAAGTGAAATGAATATAATCGGTTTTAAGCGTTTTAATCAATATCTGAAAATGTTAAGCACGAGAAGCGTTAATTAAAGTTATGTCTTGTAAGGTTTTAAACATGATTTTATACTTTTTCAAAATGTTACATTTTAGACCCTTAAGTTTGAAACTTGGCAAAATATACCCTTGAGGTTTGCACTATTACGAGTTTGGTCCTTCAAGTTTAAAAGATATACCAAGTAAACCTTGTACTTTGTAAAGTGACATAATAGACCCCTGTAGTTATAACTTTGATAAAATGACATTTTTAGTCCTTTTAGTTATAAGTTTCCGAAAGTTACGATATATACCCCTTGCAAGTATAAAAATTACAAAACCTTAGTGTGAGAAAGATTCTAAGTGAAGTGTCTAAATTGCCATGGCAAGCTTATTTAACCTTTTCAATAGACATTTATAAGTTATAATAAACTAAAATATGAAGATTTAACGCAACGAAAGTTTAGAATAATGATTCGTTAAGCTAGGAAGCAAAACGGGTCAAATTAGGGTTTCAAAACGTAAACGTGCGGGTTTTAAGATCAAATTTCTTCATTAATCAATAAAGTGGTTATTTTAACATTAGTTAAGCATGCTAGGATAGATTATAACAATATTTAACCATTATAACATTTAGTTTTAAGAAAAACCATAATCTTAGGGTTTGGTGTAGTTTTTGGATCAAAACGAGAAAATGAGCATGAAATTGATTTATTAAACTTTACAAGAGTTTATTAGGATCAAATAAACATTATAAGAAGTGTCTGGAGCAGAAGTAGAACATCCAGAACCTAGGTTTGAGCTTCAAGGATCAAAAATGGTGGAAACGGGTCGTTTCGAGTATTAATTCCACTCGTGACGCCTTTATCTTTGTTCCTTATGCTTCAAAATCTTCAAAGTTATGCTTGAATGATCTCTTAGCTGATCCTAAAAGGAACAAAATGGATGCAAAGTAATGTTTGCTCAATTGGGTTATAGAAAGAAGAGATGGGGGATGATTTGAAATGGAGGCATAATACCCCTATTTATAGTAATTTTGGAACTTGGTGACTAAGGATGCTAAAGCAGAACCAGTTGAGGAACATAATGTGGTAGCTATAGGAGATGTGGAGAGACTATGGGATGAGTAAGGAAGGTTATGGTGCAAGGTGGAGGTGGTTCTAGACGTTTTAGGGGTGTTTGGTTTGATTTATACATGGCTGTTTTTGGACAGCCAACATCAGTCTTGGTAAAATGGTTGTCATTTGCAAACCGTAACTCCGTTGAAGCTCAAACCAGTGAGAATTGTTAGATATTTGAGTCCTCTACAACGTTTAGTTTTACATATTTGGGGGTTACTATACAAAAATTTAGTGATAATAGCCATTTACTACAGGTGTGCCGAATCTGCGCACCTTTGCCATTTCGGCTATAACTAATTCATCCGACGTCGAATCGGATTGATTCCACCGGAAAAATGATCACAAGACATAGGGCTACAACCTAGTGTTTTCACTTAATACCCAGAACCTATTGATTTGCCCATATCCTATGTTTTATAGACTGATCCGATTCTGAACTAGGGCCTAGTTTTAGGTTTTAGGGTTTAGGATTTTGAATTAGGGTTTTGAGTGTAAAAATGTGTATGAAAGCTTATGAATAGAATAATTAGGGTTTACACATTGTATATTGAGTGTAGTAGCTTGTACAAAAGTGGTGGTGAAGAAACTGGAATGAAAACGGAGGTAAAATGGCTATTTTGGAGATCATGCTTAATGACTTGTATATTGAGCTTTAAAATCTTGTATTTTGACTTGGAGGGAGTTTATATTTCAAATGAGATGTTATATTATTTGTACATATGTTTTAGTAGCTTGTATATTCACTTTAGATATTAACCCTTCATGAAATTAGGGTTTAGAGGCATACGATAATGGTTTAAAGCCCGTTTTGATATAACGTTGCGAATGGTACATTATAGGAATAATGTACTTTGTAAAAAGGATATGATGATATTGACTTGACATGTTATGATGTTTGCTTGACATATATGAAGATAGGATGACATAGGTAGGTTGCGTGAGCTCGTCTACTTTAGTTATGTAAGTTACATGACATACTGAGATATTGACAATGCAAGTAATGTAATAAAGCGAAAAATTTCCCCGTATAATTGTGATCATAGTAAAATAGGTTTTGCATTTGATGAAAATTCTTGGGTTGTTATAGTCTCCACCCCTTACAGAAATCTCATCCTGAGATTTAGTTGAAAGTTGTAGTGATATTATTTAGGAATAGATGTAGGTACTAGGCATGAATTTGATTTTTATGTTAGGCTAATCAAGGTCACAAGTCCACATGTGTGATGCATTTATAATTATGTTGCGCACCATAATTATAATTACCTCCTTTCACACGTCTACTTATTTTCAAGACTACACCTCTTGATGACAGCCAATAGAATTTCTTCAGATCCTGATAGAACCTGGGTGAAATACTTCGATTTACGGAACCTGTGGGTCATGGGCCTACCATGCTTCTGCTGCACTACTGTGATTGTAAAGAATCGTTATTCATTAACCTTTAAAAGTCAACATCGAATAAGAATGCAAATCACTAGTCTTTGTTCAAAATTTTCATACCTAGTGTATGAAATCATTTGACATTGTATAGATTCTGTGTGTTTTTCCTTGGTTAATAATGTTGCAGAATATAACAGAAAAATTTTTAGAATCTGAGATCATGGAACGATAATGTCAAGGAATGATTATGAATTATGTAAGAGAGTTGCTAATACCACGTGAATACAGATTTTGAAATGAACAGAATGAAGAAGGTAATAATGAAATGATAAGGATTTGTTTGGACAAACGGATTTGAAATAAACTTGTTGTAGTGGTATGTAATATACTTAATCCTATTTAATTATAGATTTGTCACTTATAAAAAGGAAGCGTTCCAACAACTCCTTTGTAACTGAGAAATTATAAATTCATAGTTCAGAGATTTATAATTTCCTTATTCAAATGAAGAAGTGACCTAATTCATTTCAATAAGATGATCATAAATCGTCTTACCTAAGCATAAAAACATGATATGGTAATGTGTAGAAAATAATGTGATCATGAATTGCTAGATAATATTAAGATGTTGATTGTACTGACCGCCCGATAAATACGAAGATGAAAATTTTATGTTTTCAAAGGTATGAGGAGAGTATTCAGAGTTTAAACATAATAGAATCGATGGAATTAACAAATAATGTCGAGTTTTGATATCATCAGATAACAAGATGTAATGGAATCATCACTTCATTATTTCATGGATAACTTTTAACAAACGGAACTTTACCGTCAGAAAAAGAGTTGATACTCATGCTAAGTACTTGAGTAGTAGGATAAAATAACAGACTACGAGGATGATGATTTGTGGGTTTTTTAGATTGAATAAGAGTTCAGATGAGAGTGAATATCCACGAGAGTTGTTTTTTAGGGTAGAAATCCTAAAGTGAACAAAAGCAAGCTTGGCTCTAAGTATGCTTTCCTGTAGACCTGTTGTTTTCTTTCGAGCACTGGTTCGCATAATGTCCTTTCTTTCTACACAACATTCATAAACCAGTTATCACCGGAACCCGTAATTAGATTAATTACTAGCTATAGGACTATATGTTTTGTGCATTACCAAGTCATATGTCCTATCAAATTTGCAAAAGTCCCGACAAACTTGACAATACAATGACCTATGTATGAATGGTGCAATCTTCACACAAGAGTACTATTCCCATAAAAACCCATAATTGGCCGTATAAGTCCTGAAGGTTTCTTGCTCCTGTTTTCTGCTGCTGGTTGGTTAGAACATTATTAACTGTTGTAAAGCGTAAAGATATTCTGATAAGATGTTTGTTTGATGATGTTTCCCTTATCTTAAGCTTTCGATTTTACGGACATTGAGCTTCTTGCACATTATCAAGCTTTATTATTTGATCATTAATTCTCTATTGGGCTATGTTGATGGCTTCCTCCAAAGTTTGAGGCTTCGAGGCAGTAACGTTTCCTTCAATACTTCTAGGTAATCCATTGATGAAGACTTCCATAAGTTTCTCGGCATTTGGTACCATGTTTGGGCATAAGACGGCTAATTCTTGGAATCTCCTAATGTAAGTCTTAAGATCATTTCCTTTCACAACCAAGTTGGTAAAATTTCGTCATACCAATTTCTTGACTAGACTTCAGTTCGAGGGCAATACTTATCGGTTAAGAGTCTTTTCAATTCGGTCCAAGTGATTTGATTGGCTTGATTTATTCCAATAGGTTGAGCGTATGAATTCCACCAAGACAGGGCATCATCGGTTAAAGTACCGGTAGCATATGTCACTTTGTTTTCTTCGGCACAGTGGCTACGAGAAAATACTGATTCAGTCCGCTCAAACCAGCGAATGAGGCTAACTGCTCCTTCCGTACCATTGAAGTAGAAAGGTTGACAGCTAACGAACTCTTTATAGTTTCCTGTTTTTGCTACAGGAGTTCCAGTAGGTCCGGTGTTCCTATTGGGATTACTAGTACTTGCCATTGATGCAGCTTGTGCTTTTAGAGCTGAGGAAATGCCATCATTAATTAGTTGCTGGATGGCAGCCAAAGTTATGGCCGGTGTTTCAGATGTTGACGTCCTTTTGGGAGGCATTCTATCCACAAGATAACGCGTAGTAAGAATGACATCATAAGTTTTGGAAGGTAATACTTAAAAGAAAATGTGATGCTTAAAATGCTTAAAGAGAAATGCTTATTTTTGAATTTTAAGCACTTAGGGGTTATGGTATGATTCATGAAGACGGAGATAAATGAATGTCCAATTAGGTGGAAATGATGATGAAGAGCGATAAGTTGAGAACAATACGATAAGAAACGTGATTGCCCGTTATTAAATACCTTGCCTTCTTACTGTACATAGTCAAGATTTGACTAAAAAAGCGATTTTATTCTACACTCAATCATAGCTAGGAAAAAGCTAAACAAAATACTAAGAGTTTGTTGATATCTGAGCCGTAGATGACCTCCTAAAGAATCCTCCTGATCTGTTTGGTGAAAGAGCATGGATTATTCCTCAATGATTTGTTCAAGATCGAAATTCTGTAGTAATCAAAGGCAATCTTATCCCTTTTTTCTCGAACTGCTTCTTTTAAGTTTGTGATAATCTAGAGTTAACGGAATTTTCTTGAGTTCGGTCTTTAGAGTTCATCACTAATCCTTTCGTATGATCCATTCTATCAATACGTCCTTCCTCCATTTTTCCTCGATGTGGTGAAGAGACAAAGTTCATCTAAGTAATACAAAAATATCTTCGATTTGTCCTCATGAATTTTTCCAAAATACATCTTAATAGGACATTCCTATTTCAAATAATTGAGAGGGGTAGGAATATAAACTGAGAAGATGGTGATACCAAATCACAGGTTGATTTCCGGGATGAATTAGATAACGCTTTGAGGAAGAAGAAGAGAACAGATTTGCTTCTTAGGTGTAATGAGTTCTTCAGGGACCAAAGAAATATCTAGGGATCAAATAGTAATGATGGTGGTAATACCGGAGATGGAGTCAAAATAGGTTGGTGAAGAAATAGGATCTAGGTGATGAAATAGGTAATACCCTTAGCAATACAATGTTGTACGTTTCTTCAAATAAGTACTTATTTCTAGAAAGAAGGAGAATATCCGGTGGAATCAAATTATCGTTAAGTTTTCCGAAGAGTTTAAAAGAATTTCTTCTTCCCAATGAAACTGGGAAATAATCTGATGAGACCGAAGTATAGTTAAGAATATTCATAGAGTATAAAAAAGCATCCTCAATATCGGAAGTAGAGGTGGTTGGGAGAAGACATCGTTCTGTTAACAACCTATTCATAAATAACATAAGTTTAATAATGTAAAAAGTATAATAGATATGTTATTTACATACTTGTTCCGGAAAGTAGAGTGCACAGAGGACTTGAATGGCATGAAAAAAGAAATTGGTAATAAGTTAAAGGTTTTTGACCATTTTCTTTATAACCATGGCGCTGATACCAATCTTGTAACACCCCCATTTTTTACAAATATAGCCCACGAAGCTAATCGGGGGTATATAACTTCATGGATACAACCAATCATAATCAATAGAAAACGACCCAAAAGAGACGATATTCAAAAGCTATGTTATCATCATTTCAAATCATAGTTTTAACAAAGCAGTCCCAAAATTCTAGTTACATACAATGTAATGATAACAAGTTTAGCCATCTTCGAGTTCCATCCACTATCGTGCCGTATATTGCTCAAATAACCTGAGATAAACATGCTAAAAAGTCACACAAAAGGTAGAGTGAAATTCATAGATTAATAAATATTAAGAATACAATCCATAGAGTAACAATTGTACAACACAATTCTTATGAAGATGGTATTGTTTACGATCTTGGGTCACGTTATTATATACCCGTTATTTGTATATAATTGCAACGAATGCAATTATCATAGTAACAGAGTATTACTCCATTATTGTCTTGTTGGTCTGTTTGTCTGATGGTCAATGTCTTGGTCTGGTTACTAAGCTCATGGCACACAAACTGACTAGTGTATATATATACCCAAAATGATGTGATATATATATATATATATAGATATAATGGCCCTCGGTGTAGGTAATTGCCATATACCTATGAAATTTAAATATAGTGTGTTTGGTTACCTATCCGGCTAACACAAACAGGATTCGTCAATCCCGATAGATCTATCCACAATATTTGCGTTCACCCGTAAGTGATTAATGGTCCATGATAATGAGGGACTTTTGGCATAAAGTAACTTAGACAATAGTTGTAATAGTGTATCAGGATAACATATAACTTGTAAAAACACTTGTATTCCTGGTTTAAGCATGTATAAGTCTTTGAAAAGTAATCACATTGTTATAAGATAAACGAGTATGTAAAAGAGTTTGTAACAAGAATGTATCAACCTTACGGGTTTATAAAACATGTAAATAAGTAAAGGCGAGGTTATGAACTTCACCTGATAGGTAGATGTAATATATATTCCAAAATGAAAGCTGACGACCTTATCACAATCTTAACTGGGGAAGGTTGATATAGCAAAATGATAGAAAACAGCCACGTCACGCAACCTGAGTAAATATGTTGAGTCTTAGGAAGATTGTACTCTAGAACTTTAGTTTTAAGAGTTATGAGTTTGATTGAAGAGTTTGGAATTATTATATCACTGTTCGGGCCATCATAATTCAGAAGTCATTCAGTAAACGTTTGAGGAGCTAGGGCACTTTAAATCGTAAACCCAACAACTCAGTCAGAACGTAATACCAAGATGAAACTCCTTAATATGAAGCTCCCTAGTATTGTGATATGATATAATCGGTTTTAAGCGTTTTAATCAATATTTGAAATGATAAAGCACGAAGAACGTTAATTAAAGTTATGTCTTGTAAAAGTTGTAAACATGATTTTATACTTTTTTCCAAAACGTTACATTTTAGACCCTTGAGTTTGAAAAGTTGCAAAATATACCTTTGGAGTTTGCACTTTTACGAGTTTTGTCCTTCAAGTTTAAAAGATATACCAAGAAACACTTGTGCTTTGGGAAAGTTACATAATAGAGACCCCTGTAGTTTATAACATTAGATAAAATGACCATTTTTAGTCCTTTTTAGTTAAAGTTTCTTGAAAGTTACGATATATACCCCTATGCATGGATAATATTTACAAACATGTCTCAATTCCATGCAAGCTTATTTTAACCTTTCAATAGACATTTATAAGTTATTAATAAACAAAATAAGAAGATTTAAACGCAACGAAAGTTTTAGAATACGATTCGTTAAGCAAGAAGCCAAACGGTTCAATTTAGGATTAAATGTAAACGTGCGGGTTTTAAGTTCAAATTCCTTCATTAATCAATAAAGTGGTTATTTTAACATTAGTTAAGCATGCTAGGATATATTATAACAATATTTAATCATTATAACATTTAGTTTTAAGAAAAACATAAAATTAAGGTTTTGGGTGTACGGTTTTGAATCAAAACGGAAAATGAGCACGAATTGAGTTATGAAACTTTAACAAGAGTTTATTTAGGATCATATGAACATTATAAGAGTGTAGGAGCAGAAGTAGAACATCCAGAACCTGGGTTTGAGCTTATTGCTTAGAAACGGGTCAAACTTGGGACTTTTAGCTTCGTACGCCTAGTTTCTTTACTCCGGGGCTTCAATTTCTTCAAGGCTTTGCTTCTTGATATTCTTAGATGATCCTAGGATCATAAGGAGCAGAGAAAGGTTTCTCACTTGGGTTATAGAAGGAGAAGGTGTGGTGCAAGTTTGAATGAAGCATGCATGCCTCTATTTATACTCGAATTCAAGCAAAGGGGTTAAGGAACTCTTGTAATCTGATTAAGACATGTGTGTAGGCTAGTATGGGATGTGTTGAAGCTAGGAAATTAGATGTCGAAGTCTAGGAAGCTAAAATGATGGTGTGGACACTCCCTTTGCATGTCGCGGCTGTATTGGACAAAAGAAGGGAGATGTGGCCTTATTTGGGGCCAAAGGAGGTAAGATATTTGTAGTAGCAGCTGCATAAACCACTTTAGTATGCACGTGGACAAGTTATTTTGCAAAGAAAGGCCTTAGAATGGGTAAGAAATGCAAAGAATGGGTTGCGGGTCTGTTTTAGTATCATGGGGCTCGAATTCAGTTCTTGGGTTTATATTTCGTGAGTATTGATCATGAGATGATTAAAACATGTTCTTAAGGGTTGTAATATGAAGTATTAACAAAAGTTAGCTTGTGGTTTGGGTTAAAACGGGTTAAAAATGGGTAAGATATGTCGCGGGTTCATAAAGGTTCGATTAGGGTTTCTTTGAATTTCTAGGCTTGTAATTCGAATGTACTTGATTAGGAGTGATAGATTACTGACCTTAGGTCTTGTATTAAGGATTATAATCAAGGTTTGATAAGTGGTTTAGGTTAAAATGGGTCGAAAATGAATGAAATATGCTGCGGTTTCAATTTAGGACATATTAGGGCACGTATAGGTTTATTTAGGGTTTTCAAACTTCCAATTCTTGTACATTGCTAATTTAATGATTGATAAATGTCCACAAGACTCATATTAAGTGTTATTAGCAAGAATCCATAGGTGGCTGGGATTTAAAATAGGTAAAAACGACTAAACGGGTCGAATGTTCCATTTAGGGCACAATTAGGGTTTCTTGGTTTTAATTCGTGTATAATGGTAATGAAATGATGATTGAATATGATTGATAATGTTGTAATATAAGGTATTACAACTTATTTGAGTGTTGGTTTGGGTTTACAATAGATAAAATTGAAGAAACGGGTCATAGTTTAGAAACTAGCTTGGTTTTAGGGTTTAGGGTTTTGAATTAGGGTTTTGAGTGTAAAAATATGTATGAAAGATTATGAGTAGAGTAGTTTGAGTTTACACATTGTTTATTGAGTGTAGTAGCTTGTACAAAAGTAGTGGTGAAGAAACTAGAATGAAAACGGAGGTTAAACGGCTATTTTAGAGGTTATGCATTAATGACTTGTACATTAAGCTTTGAAAACTTGTACTTGACTTGGAGGGAGTTTATATTTCAAATGAGATGTTATATTACTTGTACATGAGTTTTAGTCATTTGTACATTCACTTTAGATATTAACCCTTCATGGGTTTAGGGTTTAGAGGTGCATGATAACGGTTTAAAGCCCGTTTTGATATAATATTGCGAATGGTACATTATAGGAATAATGTACTTTGTAATAAGAATATGATGATATTGACTTGACATGTTATGATGTTTTCTTGACATATATGAAGATAGGATTGCCATAGATAGGTTGCGTGAGCTCGTCTACTTTAGTTATGCAAGTTACCTTGCATGTTGAAATATTGACAATGCAAGTAATGTAATAAAGCGAAAAATTTCGCCGTATAATTGTGATAATAGTAAAATAAGTTTTGCATTTAATGAAAATTCTTGGGTTGTTATAGTCTCCACCCCTTACAGAAATCTCGTCCCGAGATTTAATTGAAAGTTATAGTGAATAGATGTAGGTACTGGGCATGAATTTGATTTTTATGTTAGGTTAATCAAGGTCACAAGTCCACGTGTGTGATGCATTTATAATTATGTTGTACACCATAATTATAATTACTTCCTTTCACACGTCTACTTATTTTCAAGACTACACCTCTTGATGACAGCCAATAGAATTTCTCCAGATTCTGATAGAACCTGGATGGAATACTTTGATTTACGGAACCTGTGGGTTATGGACCTACCACGCTTCTGCTGCGCTACTCTAATTGTAAAGAATCGTCATTCATTAACTTTTAAAAGTCAACATCGATTAAGAATGCTATCACAAGTCCTTGTCAAAATTTTCAAACCTAATGGTATGATATGTGTGAAAAAACATATCAAAAATGGCCCTAAAAAGACAAAATTATGCTTTAAATGCTTGAATATTGCTTGTTTTGTCTTTGTGATTGTGTAGGTACGGATATTGCAAAAACCATAAGAAAACGGTTAAAACCGGATAAACACGAACACGGGAACGGAAGAGCACGCAAAGAGCCGAGAGAAAGCTATCAAAAATCAAGAATGATCAACTCAAGTCAACCTTTGGTCAACTTACTTCAAACCACAAAAAGACAAAACTCCAAATATTTCCAAATCAGTCCCTCAAGATAAACCAAAATTCATAAAAAAACCCTTTAAGCCCTAACGGTCGTTATCTCTTTATAATATAAGAGATAACATTTGTTATCTATTTATAACCCAAAAACAAACCCAACCCATTTCTTATAAACCCGGCCCAAGTCAACCCCGCTCAAATAATCAAACGGATAAAAAAATAATAAAAAACGCAAGTAATCTCATTTACTATTCATCGTCTTCAAGATTTTACCACAAGGTCAAAAACAAGGGGCAAGTGTAAATTAAGGACGTAGAAGGATAATTCGAAGGATAAAGTACAAGCTGGCTGGGTTAAACGTCATTGAGAGACTCCTATTGGTCAATCCCCACAAAGAATGACACGTGGTCTGACAAGTAGCACATTAAGGACAGAGAATTTGCACTAATTGTACTCACAAAAGAAGCACAAAGGCTTCTGACACACGGATGCCACGTTGGCAATCCGTGTGCCCTTTAATCTAATCCAAAAGCCCTAAGTGATGATCCAATGATTGGAGGGAATGAAAGGACAAGATGATTGAGAGCGTGTAACTGAATTTGGACCTAGAAGCTTTAGGGTGAGGCTATAAATAAACCCCCTCACTCACACAATAAAAAACACCTCACTCACACACAAAAAGGGAGAGGGGCATTTTTCTTTTTTTATTTTTTAGCATTATCCTAGTTTTAGCTTAAATTTGTAGTAGCTTATTTTTCCGTTTCCATTTTCCAAGTATTGTACTCTCAATTTCAGTTTAATGTAATCGGTTTCTATTAATGAAAGCAAGCTTTTCCTTATATACTCTATCATAAGCTCTTAACTTTTCAAATGTTGGTTATTATTTCATAAGCTTGTGTTAAGCTCTTATTAAGCTCTTCTAGTCTATAAGCTGGAATTGAGCTCATTAACTCAACTTAATACTATTTAAATCTATTAATCAGTTAAACTAATGCTAAACATGGTAAAATGTGGGTATAAGTTTATGGATGATGGGGTGTTAGCAAATGGAATTAGACCCCATACAGGAATAAGTAGAAGCTGTGATAAGCTCTTTGAGCAAATTTAGCTTTTGTTTAGCTAAAGCTCCTTGTAAGTTCCTCATTTTCTATTTCTGTCTTTAATTCCTAGTTTGAGATTTGCTTATAGTCCAGCTTATTTAATTATGGTTTATTGTATGCTTAGGATTGCTTATTAGTGTGTTTAAAAGCTGTTCATTAATTGGTACTAAAGTTTCAATTGCTAGACCTGTTTTCCATAAGCAAAAATGAGTGTTATGATTTTTAAGAAGGTGTTTGGCACAACAGTACTAACCACAAGTTAGTACTGCTTGTGGCCTTTGTGGTCTTTGATATTTGTTTTAATCTTCAATCTAAGTCTGTCTAAACTAGGATTAATAGTAATGTTAGGTTAAAGAGACTTTTCCTACAGAATAAAAGAGAGATTTTGTTGATGGTGCTTGAGCACGCTCAGAATGAATTTAAAATAAGTTTCTTAGGCTACAAATGCGTGTGTTCTGATGATGTGAGAAGAATCCCGTAAATTCACATGGAATCAGGAAATCGGCAGTGGTCGGTCCAAGTTCTTTGGTACTTGTTGAGGTTTGAACTCGATGTGAACATGGTTGTTGACAGAGTTGTATAGAGGAGAGGGCCTTGCCTGCTAATTCGCCTAGTTGTTTTGAGTGCTATTTGTGTTATGCCAATTGTGAAGATTGGCGTTGTGTTTGTATAATAGAGAAATCGCTCGCCGCGCGCTCGGTAAGCAGAAATTTAGGCATGAGCTCTTAGAGAAGTAGTGGCTTGTTCTCTCGCTCGCTGGTGTGTTAAGTGAGCCTAAGTGCGCAGCCGGACTAACATTGTAAGCTCGTGTTCTTGATGTGAGGTGATTTGTAGTGATGAGTATGATGTCGACGCGATTGAGTTTGTCGTTGTGTAGCTTTTTGCCTAGATGGCGCACAATGTTTCTTCGCGACTAGTTCGTTAGCACGGTGGGATGTGATAAATAGTGATTGAGAGAGAGAGAACTTTAGGTCTGAACGAGGAGATGTGTCACTAACAGGCAAGTGTGTCCTTTTGAAGCTCTATGCGCTCGCGCTGAGTATGTGGACGTGAAGTAATTGAAGTTGTAGTGTAGAAGATAGTCTCTGGGATGTGATGTTGTATCTGGGCTATCTATGGTGGGTATGCTAACGCGCTGTTATTGTTATTTGAGGAGATAATCTGCTATCGCAATGGTCCATTGTTGCGCAAACTCCTTGTGATGCTGTCGTTGTGAGATTTAGTAATGCAGATGTTTCAAGGAGGCCTTTATGAGTGTGGTAGTGTTATACTGGGTACGACCACCAACTTCGGGTAGTGATCCTTTTAAGTCTTCCTAGGGTTGGTAACAGTGTTGCCAGGAAGAGATCCAGAACGGAAGTGTATTAGCAATGTAGTTAGTAACAAAAATTGAAAGACATATCAGTCAATTTGCCATTTGGGATGCAGGTTTTGACCTTGGTTTTGCATGTTTCTAAGCCGCATCATTTGGCTGTGAACATATCTTTCAAATCTGTTTTTTGACACACCGTGTGTCTGAGGAGCAGGTCCTTGATGAGCTACTGGTTGATTAACTACTGGTTGATGAACCGGAGGTCGATAAATCTGACCTTGGTTGAAATTGTTTCCTCTGTTTTGATTGAAGTTATTTCCTCGATTGAAATTGTTTTGACTATTTGCATGAGGATTCTGAACAGGAGGAAAACCAGGAGGTCGAATTTGATTTGAGACCATCGGAGGTCGATAACCAGAATTAGCTTGGTTGAAATTGGCCGCAGCGGCCTGGGACACATACTCTTGAATGTTGTCATGGTACATGTTGCTGTTAGTGGCTGGACAGTTTTGATAAGAATGACCTCCCCCACAAGTTACACAACTTTGTTCAACCGCTTTTACGGGGGCGGAAGCTGGGGTTTGGTTCTTTCTATCGAGAATTAATGCCCGAACCATGTCTTTGAGTTCAGCAACATCAGATGAAATAGCTGGGGTGGAAGAGCTTGTACTCATTTTAGCTACAACAGCTTTGTTTCTTGACTGACGTACCTTAGACTTGCTCTCGATAATTTTTAAACATTCTCGAGGCATTTTGTCTAAGAAGTTACCACCGGCAGCTGAGTTCAATGAATCTTGATCATTTGAGTTAAGGGCATTATAGAATGTATCGAGTTGATGCAATTCTGAAAACCCATGATGAGGGCATCCCCTTAAAAGATCATTGAAACGATCCCAAGCCTCATAAAACGTCTCATCAAATTTTTGCTGAAATCTCGTGATTTCATTTCTGAGATTTGTCGTTTTAGAGGGCGGGAAGAATTTGTTAATAAATTTCGAAACAAGATCATCCCATGTTTCAATCGACCGAGGGGGTTCTTTTTCTAGCCAAATCCGGGCTGCCCCTTCGAGAGAAAACGGGAAAAGCATAAGTTTAACCGACGTATTTGGTACGTTCGGAATCTTCATTGTAGAAGTGATCTTGTTGAAATAACGGATGTGAGCATGTGGGTCTTCTTTATCATTTCCAAAAAATTGCTTGTTTTGGACAAGATTCAGAAGACCATGCTTGATCTCAAAGTTATTCGCGGTGATTTCCGGAATAACTATCGCATCCTCGTAACCCTCGGTGGGTGCTTCGAGCAATTGCGCCATAGTACGATTATCGGCCATCGTAACTATGGGAGGATTATCAGGTTTCTCAAGATTAGATGATTCAACAGAAGGCTGACGGACAGGAGGTTCTGGAACTGAAATACGGGCTTGAGACCGAGTGCGCATGCACAAAATAGAAATACAAAAAGAAAATTTACACTAATTTTTTTTTTTTGGTTTTTCAAAGATTTATTCACAATTGATTTTAACGGACAATGAGATAAGACAACTTAAACCAAATAATCTACTTACTTCACGGTAGCTCTCAAAAAGATAAACTCACAGGTGAGCGGAGGAGTAGGAATAGCGCGAAGCTTATTTCTCCTTTCGGGTCGTAGTTCCTAGGAACAACCCTCCTTATACCCACTTTATAGTTTGTTTAACCTTTCAAGGTGAGCCGTACGTCGTAAGAGACACAAAAGGCAAGTTTTTAAATCTTTTGTTCGAGTTGGGAACCAACAAGTTCACCGGAACTTATTATGATAATACCTCAGTTGAGAATATTATATTTTGGTATTTTACCAATTTGTGAATTTTATTTTCTTTTTTTTTATGGACAATGTTTTTATGTTTTTGGTTTTTCTTTGGTTTTTATACTGATAATTATACTAAAAAGAAATGAAAAATATTTTTGTACTTTTTTTTTTATAATAAAAGAAAATATTCACAATTTCAAAAACAGATGGTCAAACGTAAAGATAAACGGTTGCACAGCCTCCCCGGCAACGGCGCCAAAAATTGATCGTGCCGGATTCACACCGTAAATTTATATAATATATAATAAAATATAAAATATATAAATAAGTGTAAAAACCAACAATCAATGATACCGAGAAGTAGTATAGAGCTTTCCCGGGTCGTAAATCCCCAACGAGGCTGGAATGGTAAATCGATACGATCGAAGATTTGAGTTTGAAGGAAGGAATGAGTTTGGGAAGTTGAAAAAGTCAAATTAGATAATAACGGACTAAAACGTTTAAGAAAAACCTAGAAATTTACGAAATTATACTAGGAAAAACGATGGCCCGAATTCACACGAAAAAGGGGGAAAACCTGAAATCTTTAAAAATAAGCCTACGAAGAAATTTTCGCTTCTAAACTACTCTATGGACCAAATAACGAAGAATGAAAAAGACTAGACCGAAAACGGAGTTCGTTTGACCCAAAAACGAGTCAAAACAAAATCCCGCACCCGGACCCGTTCTTTAAAAGATGAAAAGTTATAAAAATGACCCTACGAAAAATTTTATATTTTTCCTACAAACTAGATGGTAAAAGAAAATTTTCTAAAAAAGCAAAATATTTTTTTGATAATTTTTGTATTTTTATGAATTAATTAAACTTTTATCTAAATTAAAATTATAAAAAATATTAATTGTTTACAAAAATTCTAAATTTTTTTCTCTAATATACTAGGCTTTATAAGTACCCTACGAAATAATAACAATCACAGCACAGCTTATGCAAAAAGCCCCGAATATAAGATTTTAAGTCTTATAGGCTTAATGAGCCAAATGGATATAAATACCATGCACCTTGGGTCTATAACAAAAAAGGAACCAAGGGCGAGTGGTAGAGTGTGTTGTGTAATAAGGGGATGTATCGCTTGGTACCGGGTTCGAGTCTGCTCACACGGACAAGTGTGTCCCCTTTTATTTTTTTTTTTGAAAACTCAAGAAGCAAAGTTGTTAAGCTCATGGGCTCTTACAATCTTTGTCAACTAGAGCTTTTGCTGAAACAGTATAATAAGCTTAAAATCTAAGCTTGAACTTGACAGAAATGCTTTTTGGACTTAAAGGCAAAAAATGCTAAGTCCTTTTGGACTTGAGTCGAATTCAAGCCTATGGCAAGAACTAAAATTAAATAAAAAAGCTGAGATGGGCTAAACATCAACCTAAATAAGCTTAAAAGGTCTAAAGGCTTAAGGCCCAATAAGCTGTGGGAAGCTTATTTAGCCAGAAAAGCTTAAATGAAGCTTAAAGAGGATTAAATGCGTAAAAAGCTAGGAGATTAAGCTAGAAAAAGGTAATAAGATACTAAAACTTTCTAACTTTACTAAAAAAAGCCTACTAGGACACAATTTGAGCTTATGGGATAAGCTCAATAAGCCAAAGTCAAAAAATAAGCAATCCCTCAGCCTAAGGGGCTCAAAAACAGCCAAGAGGCATGTTTGGGCTTAAAAATAAGCACTCAAATAAGCTTCCTAAGGCCTGAAACTTTGAGGTCTTATCTAGGAGCTTATAGGCTCTTAAAATAAGCCAAAAGCTTGGGATTAATTGCTCTTAATGGCTGAGAAAGGTGAGCCTAAAGTTCCCCCTTTGCACCAGGGGAGCTTTAAGGAAAATCCCAAGGGCTTATTTGACAGCTTATTTTAAGCTGTCAAATAAGCTAAAAAGCCACAAATAAGCAAAATAAACAGATTGTTGTTATTTGCCAAAGGGCTTGTGCAATAATTTTGAGCTTTGAAAACCTTTTTTAATTTGCTTATTTTAGATTGTGAAAATATAGGGCTTTTGGTTTTTTACAACTGTTGACAGAAAAGGATTGGTGGTTTTACTTTTTTAAAGTCAAAGGGAACAAAGGGCTCTTGACAGCCCTTTTGGACCATAAAGACACACCTTTTTGTGCTTAAACTCAAACACCAAGTGCTTTATCAATATAAGCACTTGTGATGGGTGACTTAAAACTTCTAAAGTTTTGTACATAGTTTTAAAAACCTTTAGAAAATTATTTTAGAACTAAAAAACTTTCTTAAAAACTGCTGAAATGGCTTAAAAACTTAGCTAAAGCCAACTCAGGGCCATTACACACTTCCAAAAACTGTTTTGACCATTTTAGGTTTATGCCAAGATCCATTTAATCTAAAAACTGTCTAACCAACCTGTTACTTTTAAAATCTATTTTAACCACTAAAAACTTTTAAAATATTTTATCAACTTCTACTTAAATTGGACCTAAGTTAAATCTTTTTAAGCTGTAATTTGCCAGATTATATGGAAAATCTAAGCTAGGTTCTATACTAGCTTAAGTGACAGTGTTTAAAGATAAGGTGGGATTACCCAAATGTACTCAACACTGAAAAATTATAAACAACTAGAGAACAAGTCTTGAGAAATTGTGGCAAGTTAATTTAAAGGAATTAAAAGTAAAATAAGCTAATATTTTATAGCTACAGGATGGAGCTTATATGAAGTTTTAAGAAATGAAACCTTGGATTTTTGTGTCTCAGATAACCAAAGGCCACTCTTTTTGAGTGAGTGGCCTAAAAACCTGTCCTAATGGCTCCTTAGCCTTTAAACCTGAGCTTAAAAGCTCAATAAGTTCTTGGGAGCTTATTACTCCAATTAGCTTCCAAAATGAATTTCATGAACATTTATCAATTAAATTCAAATGAAAATAGTATTTTAAGGGCTTTTAACAAGTTTTAAACTGAATTAGAGCTTATTAACAAGATAAGCTTATGAGCTTATTGAGAGCTTATTGAGTAAAAAGAGCTTAATTTTTCATTAAAACTGAAAATTACAAATGCATAAGAGAGGTTAACTTAAGAATACTTTAAACTACAATAAAAATGACATAAAAACTTAATTAAAACTGAATTAAAACTGAATTCAAACTTGCTATCTTCGCCACTAATGGCGTTACATAGGCTGTTATAGCCAATAAATAAAAGTTAGGTCTCTTTTCTTCTTGCTGTGCTTGTTTGTAGACACACAAACAGAGATGTGTTTGTTTTGTGAGAGGTTCAAAGCTCTAATCTTGGCCCTTCAATCTTCAAAATCAATCTTAGCCGTCGAAATAGGTCTTGGGGGGTGTGGGATTGCCAAGTTGGCACATTTGTTGCTGGGAAAGGTGGTGGAGGATGCCAGTCTTCATCATATCTTGGTCTGTAGGGTGCTCGATTGCAAACGAGATGCGAGAAAAGCATACTGGATAATGTCTGCCGCTGAAAGGATGCCAAGACCACCCAACTTGATCGGGAGGGTCGCCAGCCGCCATTGCCAATGACCAAACCCTGGTCCTGAAGCGGTGATAACCTTTTCTAATGAGGCACGCAACGCATGATCAAACTGAACTTGGGCCTCTAATAAATACAAAGGAAAGCATGTCCTCAAAGCATAAGATAGTTTCGCAACCCCAACGCAATTGCGAAGAAGAAAGAGCTCACATTGGGGATCATGAAGTTTGTGGATTACCTCCATTAACGAGATGGTTTTAGAGACCCTTTTTAAAGCCAAATCCCGACAAAAACCTTCATCCAAGCTGACTGAACCACCCAGAAGTTTAACACCATTAAGCGGATGAGAGATATTTATAGGAAAAACACCCCCTGTCCTACTTTTAGGGTCCCCCATAGGCCAGAAAAGTTCGGTCTTATCAACATTCAGAAACAAACCACGAGCCGGACCATCATTCTTGATGATGTCCAGCGCCTTGGATACCATAAGGGTATCACTAACAATAGTGTCATCGTCAAGATACCAAGCCTGAAGGGTAAGCTCACACGATTGATTAATAGTCTGGACCAAAGGATGCAAAGCTAAGGCAAACAACAAAGGACCTACGGTTCAAGTGGGAATGATCCACCTTTAAACGTTGAGGGTACGGGATTTTTGGTATGTACTCATGATATGGATATTCTTTTTATTTGACCACACAATTTCCCTTTTTTGATGTCTTAATTGGTTTAACTTTTCGATTTTATTGTTAACGATGATAGGAGGTGGTGGATATTTTTGAACTTTTAAAGGATCATCGGACTTTCCACTCATGGTGAATACGGCATTCACATGCTAGGTGTGAGCTTAAGGAGGAGGTGGTGGTTCAGTCCTATTGGTTTGTTATGAAGATACGTTTTGTGATTTTGACCACTCATCTATCTTTCTTTTCATATTTTTATATATAGTTTGGCAATTCTTTTTGTTTTGTTTCATCTTTATAATCATATCGTTAACATTGTTCTTGACAAATATATTTGCGACTCTTTGACCATTCAAGAATTTTGTGATTGATTTTTCAAGATCTATTTTAGATTGTGGTTCTTGGTTGACGGGTTTAGACTTTTTGTTGGGTAAAACATCAGTGGTTTTACCATTGTCTGTGTTAAAAAGTTTAGAATGAACAGTTCTCATGCTATGGATACAACTTTTGAAATGTTCGAGATCACTTTTCACATCATTGTTTAATTTTGTGAGCGATTTCTCGGAATCATTAAGATCATGATGGGATTGGTGAGAATACGAATCATTAGACTCTCGGTTTTGATAACCTCCAGATTAAATGTAATTTATATCATGATGTTCACACATCGGCGTGTCATCGTTCATACAGTTTTTAGAAGTGTGGTTACCTTCGTGGTTATTATAAATTTTAGGCATCTCTTCTTTTAAACTCTGGAATTGAGAATCCATTTTTATAGTTAGAGCTTCCAGTTTTTCCATTAATCGAGAATTATGATTATTACTATTACTTCCATCAGCGAAAGCAACACATTTTTGATGATATTCATTTTTAGATTTAGTGGACCAATCAAGTTGAAAAAGGACTTTGTCATTAAGAAATTAATAAGCTTGATTAGGACTTTTGTAAAGGAAGATTCATCCGGCAGTTCCATCCAGGATCTTGAGTGGATTCATCTAGACCGTGATAGAATATTTGAATAATAGCTCCTTCAGCCAGACCATGCCCATGGCATTTTCGAAGCATGTTCTTGAGTCGTAAACAGGCGTCGGTTAGACTTTCACATTCGTTTTGAGAGAAACTTATGATATCAAGTAAAAGACGATTAAATAACGAAGGTGGAAAGAATCTGTTTATAAAACCTCTTCTCATTTGTTCCCACGATGTTATAGACTCTTCATTAAGTTCGTTAAACCAGGTTTTAGCTTCATCGCACAAGGAATAAGGAAATATTAAAAGCTTGACAGCTTCACTTTGAGTTTTACCATATTTGAACATGTCGCAGATTGCGAGAAATTCACGGATGTGGTCATGCGGATCAACCCACATATAACCATCGAATTTATTTTCCGAAATCATATTTAAGTGAGTATTATTGATAACAAAGTTGTCATCAACAGTGGGTTGAATAATGGCAAATTAGGAGTTGGTGCTACAGTCTTAGCACTTTCCCACATGGGTTGATCATCGAAATCGAGAATTATTTGTTTGGTTTCGACATCCTTTTCAGGTATATTTATGACGACAAATTCATTAACGATAGGATGTTGGGTCGAAGATTTGAATGATTCGTTCTCGACGAATTCTTTTTGGATAGTTTTAATCTTACAAGTCCTTGTTATTAAATTTTTATTTAATTTATATATTATATTTACGAGTTGTTTTCCCCAAGATTGTGTGTTTATACATACGTTAAGCATTTTACAAAAAGACATTTTTATATTACATATATATTTTTATATTATAGATATATTTTAGTTTTTTTTCCAGATAGATAAGTGCGGCGCACTTGAGTGCAAGTGCGTCGGCTTTCTAGAAAATTGAATGAACCCGGCGTACCTAAGAAAAAGTGCGCCGGATTTTCTGGAATTTTTATGTTTTTGGTATTTTCTTTTTCGATTGCTCAAACAACTGAAACAATTAACGGGAAGTGCGGCGACTTTAAGGTTAAAACCTGTGTACTAGGAGTTTACGAGGCAAAATTTTCAAATGAAACAAGGGAAGTGCGATGCACAAAGAAAAATGTGTGTCGTACTTATAGCAGCAGAAGACAGATTTTAGGCAAACAAACACTTTTAAGCAAACAAAAAGTACTAAACAAACTGATAACAACTTAAAACAATTCCCCGGCAACTGCGCCAAAAACTTGATGTATGTTTTACAAGCTTTAAATTTATAAGACTAGAAATACCGATTTTGACTAAAAACATAACACGGGCAAGTATACCCTTTCGTATATAACAAGTTTTTTAAACCCGCGCTTTGCTGCGGCAAGTTTCTAACACATCTTTCCCATATCAACATATGCATATGTACTTACAGTTGCTTGAAGCTCACATTTTACTAAGCTCTTACACTCTAAACTCTTACACGCTACATGGAGAAAAGTTACAGCCATGAGTAGCGATCTAATTTCAGAGTTAAGCTGATCCTCCTACTCTTTAGCCTTCTCTTGTACAACTTTTGACTGCATTTGAATCTTTCACATAACCAACTTCTGAGCTCCAAAATTTAGGAAACAATAGGTTTTTAAACTGCGAAAACATCAAAGACTAATCAAATTTCGTGTGAGCATGTAATATACTATCCCCCTCCCTTAATCCTACACACTTATACACCATATAATATATTGTCTCCTATGTCGTCATCCATATACAACAAACAAAAGTATTGACCTATTGGTCTTTGTCTCTATTGGGCCTCGTCTAAATTTGGTCTAAATTTGCGGCTAACAATTAATTACTTGATTAACTCCCATTTGTAAGATCAAAGTCAGACACAAATTTTACGTATCAAATTAATAACTGCTACCATTTTCAATTGTGTAATAACAACATGATAGCAGTTTGAGGACATCAATTTTTTTTATCAAAACTAACATATGACTTTCTTTGTTTCATCTGTTTTTTAATCTCAAATTTGCAAAAAGGCTGATGAATGTACGAAGCAACATTTATCTCGCCTAAAAAAGATTGTATTCGTGATACATCAGAGTCACCTGGATCGACAATGCTAAGGTATGACACTATGAAATATTTTCCGCAAGCTGTTCTGAGATCCACATTGTCTGAACATAGATAAAAAAGAAAGTCAGCAAAAAAAGCATAAAAGTCAACCTATCTTTCTCAAATTTAAAGTACAATTCGGTGTGATTGTGTTTAGAATTACAGCATGTCATATATTGTTGCAAAACAGCGAAAATAAACCATAAGCATTAGCTTTCTCAAAACTCAAAAACACCATACATTTCCTCTAATAATACATAAAACAAAATTTTGAAATTTTGAAATTTTGACATGTCAAAATTGCGAGCCATCTTTTATTCTATTCATAAAAAAATGAATGTAAAGTGATGCAAAGTTCTGGACATATTGATAAAAGAACTAATTTTAGAAGGAAGAAGAATACAAAAAAAGGCTCTTTGAAGTGCCCAAATATGATGCACTTGCAGGACTGTTTACGGTGTGACGGTGTTTCATATCAACACCTCCGTAGAGAAGCAAGTGTTATAGCCAATATCATGTAAGACGCAAAGTAATGGAACCTAAAGTCTGCCATACCTACCTGCTCTCAAGTTCCAGATACTTCATCCTAGTCATTTCTTTAACACATCAAACAATTTTAGAGTACTCAATTGTGACCAAAAAGAAATGCGACCTTATACATTTTGGTTATGCCAGGGCATCTGAGAATCTAATAAAACTTCTTACAGAGCGATGATCAATACCTAGGGATTACATTTAGTAAATCAGCAATGTATGCAAATCAAACTTAAATACGTTTCAAAAGTACATATTGTCCATTTCCAACACAATTGTTCACCAACACCTATAAGATCTATCCTGCGATTATTAATTTACTATATGATTCTGGTGTAGTAAGCTAGTGTACTTGGGAAAACCCAAACATCATATTCACAACTTAGGGAGTGTTTGGCATTTCATATTCAAACATCGCATATGTGTGTCACCATATTACGATGCCATACGTTGATTCTGATACTCTTTGGCTCTCAACAACCTTTGTACATATTCAGGCCTTGGAGTTAAAACCATCTATATATGATAGAATTATGTCTATAAGTGCTTTGCTGGCCGAAAAAAATATTGGCCTCACAGTGTGTTTCTAATGAAGTTCAAACTCTACAGAAACCAAGTTGAATGATTTTGCTAACTGAATAAAAAAATTGGGTAAAAAAGCATCTGTTTCGTATGAGAAAAGGCGCTTTTTAAGTGCTGTTTACCTTGGACAGAATTCGGTCCATAAGTGATTTGCAGCTTGAAATTGTTATTTCTAGAGTCATGTCGAGATTGTATTGTTCTAGATAATGAAAACATAAAAAGTTCAAGGTTTCCAAATGCTAAATATGATAATAAGGAAAACTAAATAAGTTAAACCAACCACTAATACGGGACTACATCATATGTCATAGTATTTGTTGTAGTTGCACAAAAACGATAACCATGAAGTATTACCTCTATCCCATGCAAGTCATGATGAGTACACACTTCGTGTGTATCTTTTGCCATTAATTTTGTTTTCGTTGCTTCGTACCCTTTTTTCGTCTTCTCATTAGCCCACTCCATTGTCCCTTTACTGCCCTCTTTCGCCTTCTAAGTCGCCTGCCACGTGACAGACTCCACAATCTCTTTCACATTTTTAGCCTTTTGGTATGCTCTTTTAATAGGTTGAATCTTTTACTGTGCCAACACCTTGTCTAGCCTTCTTATATGTAGCATTACGTGCCATAGGTTAATACTCACTTTTGTATTCTTAGGTTTCTGGTAAAATTCCCAATGTTACAGACAAATTGTCTGTAAGAAGTACATCAGGTCCATTAGGCTTTGGTGACAAACATGTTCACTCACTCCTATACATCGATCCCAGACAACCCGGTGCGTCCAGTTCTTAACAGATACCAGTTACCATCCATTAAATACTTTATTTCAAGAACCAGTTATGTGTTGACTATGTCATCTAACTTGTCGTTTGGTTTCTTGTAGTTCCTGTAAGAATTATGGACCCGTCAAAGGACTTGAATTCTTATGGTCTGGGTAATGTTGACTGGAAAGAAAGGGTTGAAGGGTGGAAGCTAAAGCATGATAAAAATATGATGCAAATGTCTAACAAATATGGTGGTTAAGGAAGATGAGAGATCGAGCGCAATAGTTCGAATGGAGAAGAATTGCAAATGTACTCTTGTTTTTGTTTACGCATTAGAATTGACATATCAGTCCTGTGACGTTGGGCAATTATTGGTTCAATTTGGGCTCAGTTGTGGACCCATAACACATTATGTCCAATATTTCCTTAATTTTCTAACCATTACGAGTGTATCGAATATGATTATATAAATTGTATAATTTCAATATACAGTTAGCAAGTTATAGGATTTTTTAAATAAAAAAATTGCCCATTTTGACATATCTGACCCGCGCTCTATGAAGCTTATTTTTCTTAGTCTAAACTTAACCCCAATCAATCCATTCATTAGTACTGGGTCGTAATCGTAGTAAATGGTTCGGAATCACCACCTATTATTAAAAAGGTACTTTTTGTATTTCATGAAAGTAGTAATCTAAACAGTGCTTCTAACCTGTATTCTCCCATCAGAAAAGCCGACAAAGGGCAGTTTGACATCAGCAGCATTTGATGCTAGTGATGGGATTTTCGCGTTCCGGCTCCATCCTGCATAGATTAAAACAATGATAATTATATCTATATTTAGTAGCAGTTCTATATCGGCATAAATGACTTGAGAGTTGTAAGAAATTACCCCGACTGTTTGGATTCTTATGTCTTGTTTTTTCGTCGGACTGCTTGTCCTGCGAATCAGAAGAGAAAATCTTTGCTAAAAATAGAAGAAATGCACAGACCAAAAATGATGCACTCACTGTATTATATAAAAGACGCACATACATCAATCACACATGTTCGATCATACATTATTGCTTATCCCATTCACCTTGTTACTATCTCATTCCATGACTACTAATATTTATGAAAACAGTTTGTTATATAGACAGATACAATAAAAAAATTTGATCAAACATATATAAAATATGCAACATAAAATTGCAACAAACTATAGAAACTGCTAAAAATACAATTCCTATTTGCCTATTGCAAACGGGGTGTATGGTCAGCTTAGCTCAAGTTGACAAACTCATAACCTCTAAAAAGTGACCCTTGGCTTTTCCAAATTCAAATAAGGCCATAAGTTGGCTAAGTAAGCTAAACCAAACACGCCCTAATCATGAATAACTTAGGTACACACTCGTCGTGATACTATTTACATATATCATTTACGCAGATGATTTCGCTCAATTTTTTAAATTTCAATATACCAATATTTTCAAGCTTCATTAGACCTAAAATATGCACTCCATAATTAAGTAACTTACAAACTACTGTATTGTATTAGTAATTTAGTATTACTTGCTCGTTCGCGGGAAAAAAAGAAGGCGCATATTCTTAAGCTTCTGGTGTCTTATTAAATAGCTGATATACTCAACATTTTATCTTATTATGACACCCTATTGTTATTAGTTGATCTATTATCCCTGACACCTGATATTGTGATCTATAAGAATATATGTGTGTTTCCCTATGGTTTATATATATTATCTATTCACAATTACTAATCCCCAGCCCTTCAGCCTAAATATATCCGAATGTAATAACTAAATTTCACAACATCATATATATAGCTTAACTCGTTTAAGATTTTTCAAACGACTTATACTAATATAACATAACTTGTTATAAAATAATGATATGAATATCAGTTTACACGACTACTTTTGGGAGCCATGAAAATGATCTCGTCGAACTGAATATCCAAGAAAGGATCAAATCTATTATCAAAAGGAAAAAACAAAGCAAAAAAATTACATCAAAAATTTATAGTTTCCACAATATAAATTGAACCCACGGCAACAATGATATAAGCAACATCTAACATCAACAATCCCAAAACAAAACACAAATACAATCAAATAGTATAAACAAAAGGCAGAACATCCGGTCGCTTCTTACCTGATTTAAATGCATCAATGGAAACCCCAAAAAGCTTCAAACACTAAGTATTATTGTAGCGAAAACCTACAAAAAAATGCTAACTTAATTTCGATTTGTGTATGGAGGTATGATCCACTGAAATTTGTTTGTGTGTGTTTTTTGTGTGGAGGTATGATCCAAAAGTGGTAATCTAAAATTGCTTTGTGTGTCTGGTTTCATGGTCGGCATAAAACCGTAGTCTAAACAAAGGGCACCGACATCATCAAGAAATGAGATGGGCGGATTTTGTGGTAACACCTGTACCAACAATTGAAGCAACAGGATTAAAAAAATCAATGGTTACTGTTCATATATTTTTATATTCGAATATTACTGTTCATTCAATTAATATATTAATTTATTTAATATAAAAAAATGGTACTGTATATAACGTGTGTATAAACACTATGATGAACTTTAGTTTTGAGAATATAGCTTAGGTAACCCCAGGTTTTCTCAAGAGAATTTAAGTTTTCACAGTTTGTAATTAAGGTGTTAAAGCTAACATGATTGTCACAGATCAAATTAACCAAACGTGCATATATTGAATATTGTAGAGAAAGCGATTAAAAGATGATTCAAACAAATGATTAAAGTATGTTTGTTTAGGCAATGATCACTTAGACAATGATATGTTTAGGATAGTGTTTATAAGTTTAGAGAATAAAGATATCACGAGTTATAAATCCTTTCGGCCTTTAAATGTAACTAGTGATTATATCGATTAATAACAACAAATCCTTTCGACCTTTATAAGTTATTATAACCAATATATATATTTTGAAATGATAGAACACATATATAAAAGAACCCTTTCGGCCTTTAATCTTATATAAAATATGTTTTAGCAATTCAATAAACAAGTATCCAAACACATCATATCAAAGATCGCATTATGCCCAAACAAACATAGAACTACTACTCCATCTTCATAGCAACAAAACACATAACATTCGTCATAAATTCAGTAATGATTATATTCAAAGAGTAACAAGGTTTATACCGATTTCAAGAGCAAAAGATGGTGATTTTACAAGAATTTCCCAAGAACACTTTATTATATTCAAAGTAAAAACCCAAAAACTATAAACAATTCTGGCACAACAGCTTATAGTTTTAAAATACACTTCACTAACACTTCCTTGGATGAATTAAAACCTGCAAAATGGATGAACTACAAGTAATTTCTCTCCAAATTCCCCAAGAACACTTCCAAACTCTAATTCTACTTGTTGTGATAATTGTGTTTACCAAGGGTGGTTTGGATCAAAGGTTTGTCAAGCCTTTATCACCAAAAACACTCGTTCTAAGTGGTACACACGAAGTGGGTTTATGTGTGTGTGAATATGTGATATGGGAGAGCCAAGTAGGCTATTTATAGTCTGTTTGGGGGCCAAGTGCACCGCACTTTACTTAGATGTGCGCCGCACTTTGTCTATAATGGTTTTCGTCAAAATTGCAGAAAAGTATGCCGCACTTTTTTACAAGTACGGCGTAATTTGGGCATTTACAGCTCTTTGACCAAAAATCAAAGTTATAGAGAATTCTTTCCCAGACGCGTGGGCGCCAGAATCGCGTCAAACGGAGTTCGTATGCTCAAGTTATGGCCAAAATAGTTGACAGGTGTCGGGAGATCTTTATCTTGAGTTATTTCTTTGTTTAAGCTTCAATTCTTCATGTATTCTTTCGTTTTCTTCTACGACACGTACTATGAACCTATAATATTAAATATACTCGATTAAGTATCAAAAGTTCTTATAATTAACTAATAAATATATATATAAGCACAGATAACGCATAAAGAAATATGTATAAAATGAGCATTATCACCAAAAGAGCATTTTTTTTAGATTAAGCTTCATGTTGATCGACTAGAGCCTTTTGAAGGTCTCTTGTATATCTTTTAGCATATCCTCTTTGGAGGTACTCTTGATCACCATGTCATCAACGTAGGCCTTAAGGTTTCGTCCAATTTGATCGTTATAGACCTTGTCTACCAGTCTCTGGTAGGTAGCTCCATCGTTCTTCAAACCGAAAGGCATCTTTCGGTAGCAGAATGTTCCTTCTCCTGCAAAAAAGATTGTTTTGTCCTCGTCTTCTTTCGCCATTTGTATTTGATGGTAGCCTTTGTAGGCATCCAGAAAGCACTTTAGACGGAATTCTGAAAGGGATTCCACCTTCCAATCAATCTCAGGTAGGTGGTAACAGTCTTTGGGGTAGGCTTTATTTATGTCCGTGAAATCCACGCACATTCTCCAACCTTCGTCACTTTTCTTCACCATAACTGGGTTGGCTACCCACGTTTGATTTTTAACCTTTTGTAGGATTCCTGCCTTCATTAGCTCTTCTACCTCCTTGCATACTGCCACATTGCGGTCGGGACCTAATCCATGCTTCTTTTGCTTGATAGGTTTGATATGCTTGTATTCGTTCAATTTATGCTCTGTGTTGAAGGGTTTCCTTTATAACGTAATGGTTCTTAGGATTCTCGTCATGTTAGCGTAGGTCCATGCAAAAACATCTGAGTTAGACCTCAAGAGGTCTTGTAACCTTTCTTTGAAGTTTGTTGGTAGCTGCTTTCCAATGACAACCATTTGTTCTGGGTATTTACTATTAACAATTATTCTTTCCTTTACATCTGTGCAGCTGAGGATCCCTTTAATATCATCCGGAGATACTTCCCTGAGCTTTTTTGTCCCTTCTCCTGCCTTGTCAGATTCATACGTCAAGAATACGGTGCCAATTCCTCAAGGAGTGTGAAATTTGATGGCCCTATGGATCGTGGAAACCACGATACCTATTTTTTGCATAGTCGTTCTTCCGAGCAGTATGTTGTCTGGAGAATTAGACCTTACGATGACAAAATTAAGAGTCTCCGTTTTGGAGAAGGGGCTATCACCTATTGTGATTTCTAAAGGAACCTCTTTGATAGGCCAGGAATGCTCTCCCGAGAAACCAACTAGCGAGACTTTGGAATCTAATCTGAGTGTTTTTATGGAAGGCTTTAGTTCTAGGAAGTAATGCTCGTAAATGACTTCGCATGAGTTTTCGTTGTCCATATCCACTCGGTTGACTTGCCTTCCGGAGATTTTAGCTTTTATGATTACTGGATCAGAAGAATTATTGACCCCTGCAACAAGAGGGAATGTGATTTCCCCGAACCCAGGGGTAAGCTCTTCTAATGACTTTCTCTTTGTTGTATGATCTCTTCTGCTTATCATGAGGATGGGAGCTTCGACTGGCGTTGTATCCTTGTCTTCCTTCTTCCGCTCACCCTATTTGATATCTGAGGCTTTTGTCTTGCCCTTTTTTATTCCCCTCACGAGATGGGAAAACTGCCTTGACTTCACTGCTTCCTTAATATGGTGCCTTAGTTCGTGGTAATCATTGGTGTCGTGCCCATGATCTTCGTGGAAGTGGCAATACTTGGTCATGTCACGCGACCTCCTGTTTCCAAGCATGCGGGGAGGTGGCTCGAAAGTCCTTGCTGCCTTTTCTGTTGCTAAGATTTCTTTTGGGCTTTTGGAAAAGTTGGAGAGCAGCCCATGGTTAGACCTACGATACGGAAAGAATTTGTCTCTGTTTTTCTTTCCTTTGTTGTTGTTCTAGGAAGGATTTTTCCTAGATCTGTCGAAACCCTCCCTTCAGTCATTCGGAGCTCCGTTGGTTGCCACTTCCTTTGCTTCAATCTATGTGTAATTTTCTCCATCGGACCTTTGTAAGTGGTTGGAAGGTATGTGGAGAGAAATTCAACCAGGTTTCTTGTTCTTAGCCCATGAACAATTCCAGAAATACATTGGTCTTCATGTAAACCCAAGATCTGCAAAGTATCATCTGTATACATGGTGACGAAGGCTCTAGTGCTTTCGCCTTCTTTCTGCTTAATGTTGTGCATCGCGAGGTACGTCTTTGTAAACTTCTTTTGCTGGCTATAGTGTGACCGGAATTTTGCCTTCAAATCCTTGTAGTTGAGGATGCTACCTGCTTTCTGACTATTCCACCATATTCGAGCATAGTTTTTGAGGGTGTATGTGAACATATGATAGGCTACGGGCATCGCCCATTTTTACATATGGAAGGCCCCTTCAAAAAGGTGTAACTAGTTATCGAGGTCTCCCTTTCCATCATAGGAGCCCACATGAAAAGGCATTTTTAGTCTGTGTGGAAGAGGATAATCCTCAATCCAACGAACAAACGGGGTCACACAACCAGTCAGATCTGCAAAAAGACCCGCGGAGCCTAGGTTTGGGTAGGCAGACATGTTTGGCTGTGTACACATAGGTTGTGTGTAGAAGGGATAATTATCAGAGGGAGTAATTGCAGGGTACATAAACCCGTTGTAGGTAGGAACGTTGTTGCTCGTAGGAGCCTGCAGAACATACCCTCCTTGGGAATACTAGACGGAGGTTCCCCCAAAAGAGGGGTTACCATTCTGAGCATGAGGAGGGTAATTTAAAGATTGCCCTAAAGTGA
This sequence comes from Tanacetum coccineum, assembly GCA_026074375.1. NCBI lineage: Eukaryota > Viridiplantae > Streptophyta > Magnoliopsida > Asterales > Asteraceae > Tanacetum > Tanacetum coccineum. Next base: position 21,293 of record BQNB010000280.1, on the reverse strand, counting down.
CTCCCATATGTGGTTAGGAGCAAAGGTTGACATGAGTACGCATAAGTCCATTGGGTGGTTGTAAATTACTGGATATGAAAGGTTGAGCATTACATGAGAGATACGTACCATTAGGAAGGAGATTTCCTCCCGTGTTAATCGAAGGTTGAGGGCCTCCATGCACGGAGGTCAGTGACGATTGCAACGACTGACCATTAAAACGGAGGGAGATTCATTCATTGGCTCCTGTCATTATTTGTTCCCAGTATCGAAGGCCTCCCACCTTCGTAAGTCCTTTCTATCATGTCCCCATCCCAGTTGGGGACATCTTCGAAGTCTACTATCCTCTCTCTCTGTCTTCGTGCCCTCGAGGACCTCGTACGGAGAAATGGGGTGGTTTCCATGTTACGAATAGGTCTGGGTTTCATTTCCTTTTCTTCATCGTACTCCTCACTGAAATATTCTAGTTTAGTACGGAGGTCTTCATTACGCTTTTGCCTCTTTTGTTCCCTTAGGAGGGATTCAAGGACTTCATAATGGGCCTCAACAAAGGCCGGACTGATCATAAGATCAGGGTTGGCTGAAGTGGATGCATGATTGGTGAGTGGCGTGTTTCAGGATTTTTTATGGTAAAAGTGGAGACAGTTATGGGTGGCAATTCATTAGAACTGGGAATAGGAGTAAGGGTCGAAAAACTCGGTGGTGGTGTCATTTCTCTCCCGCCTGTCATGCAAGAAAAGTAGGTTAAGTGGTTTGATGGTTATTGACTTGGTTTGAATGGGACTAATTGTTGTAGGTCCCACGGATGGCGCCATTGATTGTGCAAATATGGACATGATTATGCTTCGATAGGGATTGAAGAGTTCTTGGGGTGAATGCTTGACTGCCAACTCTCGTATAACTTGTGACAACACAAATGGAAACACTACTTTAAGTGAAGCGCAGAGGGTGTCCTTGCGAATCTCCTCTAGTGTGAGAGTAAGTATGTGCTTTTGAGAGTAATAAATGTATGTAAAGTAAGTAAATGTGTGTTGGAAGTGTTCAACATACCTGAAGACCATGCCATCTATTTATAGGTAAAGAAATATGATGGAACAAGGCCTAGCACAATAACCGGTGATCATAGGGGTGTCCTACGGTTTAAGGGGTGATTCCAGGAACCGTGTACCACAATCTCTACATCGGCGTGAAAACTTTGGTAGAGAGGGAGAATGTGGGTTTTGACTTAACCAAGTCTGAACTTTGCCCTAGTTTCATCAAAGACCTTACCGCGAAGGGTGTGGGTCTTCGCGTGGCGGATTCCCTTACTGGTAACCATCGCACAGATGGTTTTACGCCACTAGAGAAGGTTTCTAGGTGTAATTGGGAGTAGATCCTATTCGAGCTCGAAGGGGAGGCCTTCGAGCCGGAGGGGAGGGTACGCCATCAGTTCTGGAGTTATGTTATCAAAAGTAAGTATATAAGTAAAAAAAAATTAGGCTACTCCAACTGGAGCCCGAAAATCAGCGAGAGCCCGACGTATTCGTTTCTGTCCTAAAATGAGTATATTTATAATACTTACGTTAATTATGGTATGAAACTATACAATTATAAGAGTAGGTTAGAGGAGAGTTATTTTGGTTACTATAAATTGCTTGGATATCATGGGATTCATCCTCATCATTAATCTAAAAAAAATTAATGACTGAGATTAAAACCATTTTATTATTTCACCTATTTTTTATAATTCAAATATCTCATTAACTGTTAATCGTTAAATAAAAAAATTTATAACGTCACGACCAACATTAACTTATCTTTCTATATACGGGCACTTTGATATACTTTCGACAAACTTTTTTTCCACGTGTTTTTTCGTTGTAGAAACGTGCATTAAGAAATCACATGTGATTAAATACTAATTTGAATATTCGTATAAAATCACATGTGATATAACACTAATATCAAATTACATGTGATTTCATTTGAATTACATATCATATGTGATTTTATTATATGTGATTTAACATTAATATCACATATGATTTTATTAGTGTTTAATCACATATGATTTTTCATGAAAGTTTCAGCAACGAAAAAAAGACGAAATAGCGTATAAAAAGAAAAAAACAAAGAATTTTTTTTGTCAAAAATATATCAAAGTGCATATCTATAGAAATATAATTAAATGCTCGTCGTGATGATATATTTTCTTCGCTTAACGATTAACAGTTTATGAGATTTTAATATTTGAAAAGAAAGATGAAAATGGGTTTTTGGTTTAATCACATCCACTGGATCAAGATGGGGATAGGTTATTAAGACCCACAAAAAAGTCATTTGTACCTCTTTATTTTTTTTAGAAAGACAACAATTTTATAAGGAACTAAACCAAAAACAAGATACAAAAGAAATAGCAACTTACCTTGTTTACAAGACAACTAAAAAGGATGAGCCCTAAAAGAACAAATATAACATAGCATTAGAGATTTACATCAGAAACTACAAACCAAAGACAAGACCAAACTAATTCATATGTTTTTCGGTTTTTTTTATTTTATTTCATTATTATAATTTTGTTTTTATTATAAAACTGTGAAACGGAAAATACGAAACAAAAAATACAAAATTTAAAAAGCAAAAGTATTAAATTGAAAATAAATTGTCAAAAGATGATTAAAAGTATAAAACATGTGAGTCAAAGGTGGGGCAAAATACCAATACCCTACAATTATACATCGATGTTTAATAACTTTATACTCTTTTACCTCATGCATTCTGTTGGTATCCTCGTGCAACGATTTCATCATCTTCACTCTCAATATTGTTGAATGGCTAATCAAATTAAGTACTTTTTAAATCCCTTTTTTTGAAGTATTTTAAATCCCATTTCAATGTCTAGATTTCCTTTTTTCCATTAACAACCCATCCTTATCTCGTGGATTCAGGTTGCTCTGTGCCTTTTTATGTTGGAGACCCTTTTACAATATTCGCTAAAAAACCAATAAATTTAACTAATGTGTGTACTTTTATGTTTATTTTATGATAGTCCTTATGTTTTTTCTATCAATATAATCCATTGAATTTTTGAAAAGATCTAAAAAATTTCTCTAAAGTCAAAGATTAACTCTCATATACTACGTATCATGTGACAGTGTAGTAATATTTTGAAATGCAAGTGATTAATTTTCTCGATGCATGGTTATATCAAAAATATTTTATATACATTACATGATGATAATTTATAGGTTAGCTTTTGAAGATCAGAATTGCAATCTTGTAGATAGATACTTCGTTTTTCATATGTGGTTTGTTATAATTATACTTTAAAATGAAGCTAAACAAAACATTATAAACTCATTAATTAATTAATAAAATGAAAACTACAAGGGCTAAACATGAAATATAGTAGAAACAAAGCCAAACTTTTGAAATTTGTGTCATCTTATTCGCTGAACAAACCCTCTACATATTTACTCAATTGAAAACGAATTTTGAGCTCTATTTTTCTTCTGTGACTCAAATAACTAAATTCTAACATTCTAAAATGTATTAAATCCATCATAAAACATTATTTTCTTAGGTAAAAACGTTCAAAATTGAGTTTATACTAAAGTCCCGGATCTAGAAATTGGGGCCTTAAGAAAATGGAGGCCTGTGCCGTTGCACACCCCGCACATGCTTAAATTCGGTCATGCTTATTACTCAACTTCTGAAAACTAATGTAGGATGGGTTTGTTTAGCATATATGGGATGGGTTTTAGATATTGAAGTATAAAAAAATGTTTGTTTCAAGTTTTAGAGTTTGGGTTAGGATACAATAAAGGGGTGGTAATAGAGTGTTTTCGAGTTGACTTGTTTGGGTTTGTGGGTTGACGGATTATTATGACATCTACCCAAACATGATTCATTTATTAATCGTGTCAAGGAGCTCAACCATAACTCAGACCCACATAACACGTGTAACCCGTTTGTGACCTGTTTAACGTGATTAAGTAAATAGGTCAAACGGTGGATAAAAGTGCTGGTTTGTCGATTTAACTAATTTAAATGTAAAAAAGATCTAAGGATCTCAAAAATGATAAACATAACATACAAATAACTATACGACAATTTCAATGATATATGCGTTATAATCGTAAATCACTCATATAAGTATATAACAAAATACATTTAATCTAAATCTATCATAAAGTCCAAGTTATAAATTGTATTTTTACATGCTGATATATATTTAAATGGTTCACTGGTTAACCTGTTTAATACTTACTAAACCTAAACACGACCTGCTATATGTTGACTTGTTTTTGGCCAAAACCTGTTTATCCTCAACCTAAATTTATTTAACTTTGTGTCGGATTTATGTCATTTATTGTGTCGTGTCAAAAATTGTCACCGATACATAAGCTAATTAGTAGCACTATTACAAAACCCCTCAAGTTAGTAGGATGTAAGAAAATAAGTTGGCCCATCTAGTTTTTTCCTCACATTCTTTTTAATTATATATATATAACTTTTATAAAACAATAATTTAATTATTTTATAGTATTATATTTTCTCTGTTTTACATCAAATAAAAATTCAAAGTTCAAACATAATCTAGATTTAAATTTTAAATCAAATCTAAATTCTAAACCCATCTATAAACCGAACGGACCCTTAGTTTTGAGCAACAAAATAGGTGTGTTTTTTGATGAAAAAGCAAAAAAAACGTGTAAACATATCTTTTTATGATATCATTTGTACTTTTTATTCTATATAAATGGGTTACACTCCTACTATATTACTCTTTTATATTATATATACTATATCACTCTTTTATATTATATATTAGTTTTATAAAATAATAACTTATTTGTTTTATAATATGTTTTATCTTTTACATTTCAAAATTAAACCTAAATCCTAATACAAATTCAAATCAAAATCCTAAACCCATCTACAAGTCAAATGAACCCTAGCAATTGTTTATAAAATAAGTGATATATTAATTTTTCCATTAATCTATTTCCAATAATAAAACTGTTGTTTAATCAATTGTTTACGAAGTTGTTATGCGGGTTAACCTAACCCAAATGACGATTATTCATGTGTTGGAGATGAAAAACCTTTGCATGTGTCTCACCCTAATAAGGGCTTAGGTTATTCAGGTTTTGTGCTATTTCGAGTACGGGTAAGTTAGGTTTTGATGAATAAGCCTTTTAATATGGTATATTCTTCCGATAAACAAAAAACTATATGAAAACAACTTTAAAAATATATTATGCGAGTTATTTAGGTTAATTTAACACCAGAATAGAGGTAAAAGTTACAACCAAAACCCCATTCAATAAAAGTTCGGATTAATCAGACTAACTTGAACGACGTTTAACACTCACGCAACTCTCGATCCAAATAAAATTGTTAATGTTGAAAGCATGATTGTTAAGATCCCGATCATGATCTTAGAATTATGCGATTTTACGATGCTACAAAGCAAAAACGATCATGATCATACGTAGGATCTTCACAAGCTTATGATCTTATAAAATCCCGATCTTAACTATATGATCTTAAAATCTTATCCAATCTGATTTTATTTATTTCGAGCCACAAACTAAAATCCTACAATGTAATATGAATTATACTTTATAAAATTTAGAAAGCAACATGTTGATCCCAAAAACATTATATAATTATAATTTAAGATAATATTTCACGAAACATTTATTTAATTTTGTGCTTATAATATATAATAATTTGTTGTTTTGCATAATATTACAAAGATTAATAAGAAAATCACATTATAATAGGTATTTAAGATATCATTCTAATTTTACCATATCGATCTTGCGAAACCGATCACAACTTAGATCCCGATCTTAAAAACCTCTATCAAAAGTTTGTGTGTGTTTTTGTTTTGGCTTATATGTTGGATTATTGCTTATTTGATTTTGGCTTAAATAACATAAGCCTACATTTTCTGGCTTATATTGAGACTTGTGTTTGTGTCGGCTTATGAAACATAAGCCCATTTGGGCTTATCTTTCACAATAATCCTCCATATTGTAATAAACTTATATAATCCCACAAGTGTCAAAATAATTAGAAAAATTAAAGCTTATTTTATATAACCCAAAACTAAATAAGCTCGTAAACTCACGTATAAGCCGAAACAAACACACCTTTGACACATCTATTCATAACCCACAACCCAATCCACCCAGTTTGACAGGTAGTCTAACCCCCTACGCACGAAACGACCTAATAACACAAACCCTCACCGGAAAACCCCGCCGCCACATGGCCATCAACAACGCCGACTAAGAATTTTGCTCAACTTCACTACTAACCCATCCTCAATCACCCACACCAAACCACGACACCACTCCCAATAACCACATGACACCCGAAAAGGCATGGGCACATTGAAAATCACTGGGTGAACCAAAACTAATAGTAGCACCAATGGTCGATAACTCCGAACTTATATTTTGATTACTATGTCGTAAATACGGAGCAACTGCTGCTTATACACCCATGCTTCACTCTCGTATATTTACCGAGAATGAAAAATATCCCGACCCGCCTGTGTAGTGGATGGAAAATATGATACATGAACAACGTAAAAGCATCTCCAGGATAGATAACCGGCTATGATTATCATCGAGCTCTTGATATTGTATGCATCACTTACATGGGTTACACCTTGGTCCTGATGCACAGTGGCTGAAATCTTGGTATATGGAAAATGAATTGTAGGCCCCAACTACCTTCATGACCATTTGTCACACCCCCAAAGTCTAATAGCAGGGAAAAGGTAACCGAGGTGTGACTTCATAGCACAATGTACAAGTCATAGAAAACGACCTAAAAAGAGACGTTTTAAAATAAGTTACACATTCGATACATTAAAATATCAGAGTTTGCAAACAAGGTCCTAATAGTTTCAAAATGACACAAATGTTCAAAACATAACATAGAGTTTTAAGAAAAGTTTCATCGAATGCAAAAACAACAAAGTCTTCTACGTGATATCTGCGCGTCTCCTCTCCAAGCAATTAGTACCTTAAGGACCTGAGATAAAACATGCTAAAAAGTCAACAAAAAATTTTGAGTGAAATTCATAGGTTTAATAAATTAAGTAATGTACCATAAGATTTAAGTAAATAGGAGACTAATGAAACACATTCATAAGTCAAAAACAACTATTATTGCAGTAAGCTCATGACACCGAACCTTAACAAGAAATGCGAATTCAACCTATATTTGGGCCCCATCAAAGTGTATGATGTTCTTCCAAACACCCCAAGATAGTATCTCAAATGTTAAATGCGTCCGTTTGACGTAGAAATAGTTGTTACATGCCCGGACGGGAATTGTCGGTCCCAATAGATCTATTCACAACACTCACGTTTACTACAATAGCAATTAACAGTTCATGATAAAGGGGACTTAAACGGCAGTGTGGTACTTAGGAAATAATATTCAGGCATAGCATAATTTTAGTACGTGAGTCCAAATGTAAAACATAGCATGTATCTCCCCCGTGGAGTTTGAAAAATAATGAATAAGGAAAATAGGCTATGAACGCACCTTTTAGCAATAGATAAGTGTTAACGGAAACAACATCGAGATGAAATACGAAATCCTACTTGTGGAAATCCTAGAGGGGGGGGGGGTGAATACGTTTTTGTTTAAAAACTTAAAATGTTTTGTATCAAATTGCCGATCAAGCGTGACATAATATGAAGAGTGTTTATATTAATTCTACACTAACTATACATATAGTATCAAAGCATATCACAATAATACAAACCAAAACACAATGTTCACATCAATCCATGACACAAACATAATCAAAACTATATAAGAAACACATCACGCAATAGTCTATATAATGCAAGTATAAATATAAAGTGATAAATGCGAGTATAAATGTAAAGATATAAGTAAAAAGAAATGCAAATCGAACACGATGATTTATAATGGTTCGGTCATGAAGCTCCTCTTCGCCCTACTCCACTCCTCGAGTATCCAACTCGAGAGTTACTTCACTAATCAACAAGCTCCCTTTAGGCGGAGAAAACCATACACAAGTAGCTTACACCAATTTCTGACACTAAGCCAAATGTCGAGTTCTAATCTTAGTTAGAACCGATCTACCACACGCTTATATTTTAAGTCCTAAAATACTAACCACCCTTACAAGTATTTACCTCACCGAAATACTATCACGATCAACCCGATCTAACTATTACACATGATCACAAGAGATATGAATGAATTACAACATACAACTCAATCGTAACGATGTTACCTAAACACAACCTAAACTATAATACTTTATATCTTGGCGATTACGAGTATTCTTCTCTTGCACTTAGAGGAATTAGCTTGAATCACTTGGAAACAAATGCTTATGATTAAATGATCAAAGGTTTTTAGAATATGTGTGAGATGTATAAACTGATTTTGGACAGAAAGAAAATAGGTGCAAAAGGTAAAAAAGTATGTGGGAACAGTTCACTATTTATAGGCAAGACTAGGATCCGTTTTACATGGTCGCCCCCCTTAGCTCCCTTGATGACCCTCTTATCACTAAGGGGGCTGCCCATACTTATAAGGGGGCTGCCCATAGTATGACGCTTCTAATTTTGTCTTTTCCAGAGGAGGTGTTTTCTAGAGCAGTTTTATTCATTTTGAAGGGAAAATTTTGAATTCAAAATATTTATTTTGAATAAAACATTTCTTGTAAATACAAAAATATTTTGTATACGTTTTAAAAATGTTTGTTACACTTTATTAAAAATGTAAGGTTTAGAAAAAATAAATTCTTTTGATCATTAAATAAGTTAAGCATTTATTTATTCATATCTTTAAGTGATTTACGTCGGGTGCAAACTTAGTTGAAGCAGACTTGAGACGTCGAGAGATGTTGTCGTATGAATACTTTGATGATTTGTGATTACAAGTAACTTGAGCACTTTACGTTATGTGTTATAAGTTATATGTTTGTCATCACCAAAACACAAAGAGAATGTATAGATTAAATATCGTAATATTTCTACCAACAATCTTCCACTTTTTGATGATGACAAAATATGTAAACTATGACTCATAGTAAAATATATAAGTTACTTATTTACACTTCTTCTCCCCCTTTTGTCGAAACAAAAAGGTGGACACACCAAGCCATTCATTCCATTAGATGAGACTTTTACTATACTTCAATCCTTGAACCAAAGAGGTGAGCTTGCATCATCCCCAGTGAAGTCTTGATCCTATCAACCCTATTTAATTTTCCCAAGATATCTACTTTGACACTCGCGCACCCCTTAGCTCATTGCACTCCTATGATACTTGTCTCCCATTGTAGATTGACTCAAGCAGATCCATGAATCAAATATGTTACGAACTCTTAACCTACATCAAGGATTAGTATCGCGCAACATTATATATATAAGAGAAATATTATATGGATGGAATACACTCAAGAAATGTATAGATGTCTTAACAGTTGCAAATGTAATGACTTTGACATATGCAAATGCTCCCCCTCGGTGGATGTTCCCCCTTGTTTGGGGCACCAAGGAATCGAGCTAAGGAAGTGTGCTACAAAACAAAGTTAGTAGACAAGTGCACATATATTTAATGACGATGATAGCTATATATATAGCAAGATACTAGTGGGGAACAAGACATGCATGTCTTGGGTATATGAACTCTAAAGTATGACACTTAAAACGAAAATTCAAAACTTAAACACATGCAATCATTATTCTAATAACAACCACCTAAATCTAAGACAAAAGGAATCATGACATATGCTTTAGACACGACAATGTTTAGGAACCAACGATAAGATTCGTCTGACACATGCTTAAGGACTAAGACTCGACCAACACCCTTCGGTATTATACCGACTTTAATAAACGAGAACGAAATTCGTTTATTGATTGACACACTAATATTATGAGAATGACTTCTTCCAAGATGTCATTTGGATAAGGATTATTAACGTATTTTGAATGACATGTTACTTATGATATCATCATCTAATCAAGACAATGATTTGGATTCGGATAGACTTTCATCAAGGGTTGTATTGAGAGATTCCTAATCAAGGTTTCTTTGTCAAGCATTATGTATGCTTTTCATGATTGGGTGTTTAAGGATAAACATTATCGTAAAACTTTTGGTCGAACTAAATGTTGACGGTGAAGATGATTTGTTGAGAAAACATACTCTAAATGTAACATTTTAAAACAAGACGAATGTTACTTATATGTTGGTGAGATATGCCAAAATATATACTCTAAAAAGAGTTGAATAAATAAGATGAAGATGAAAACAATACGCTCTTAGATGTGAATGAAAATGATCTTATAACGTGGAAAAACGAAGAAGGGTGAGCGTGAATGGAGAGGGAAGGTGTTGACTAAAGGTTAACAAAGACGGTTTATGTGACACCCTGAGAATTTCCGTCCAATAATTTAGCCGTTTCCGTTTAGCAATTTGAATTTTTGAAGTTTCGTTTAATATTTACGTGTAACCGGGAAGTATTCCCGCTTTTATCTGAGAATCGTCTCCGGGAGCGAACCGGGATGCCTAACGTTGTAGTATTTTGGCAATAGCCACGTTTTTACATTTTATGGCAATATTTAAAATTTCATAATTTTCAGAGATACCATTATTCGTTTCGTTACTTGTGTTAATCGTGGTTTACTTATAACATGAGTTTTTACATGCAAGACTTGGAAATTAAATCAATTGGGAAGCACTAGCAAAATAAAATGAAGAAAATTAGTTGGTCCCCCCTCCCCTTGTCTTGTTCGGCACAAACAAACACCCTTATCACCCTTGGTGAGCAAGTTTGAATTCAAAATCAATAAGACAAGCCTTGATCACATGATTTGTTATAACTTGAATTTGATTGGAGGATCAAATTGGTCCCCTCCCCCTTCTTGTCTCTTGTACACGAAACACACACACACACACACACATTTAGTGTGTGAAGTAAACTTGTATTATTTAACCCACTATACTTCCATTATCTCATTCATAACACACACACACTAAAAATTTGGTTTTCTCTCTTCTTCTTGCCTTCTTTTGTTCGAACCACCCAAGACACACACACACGTTTCTAGTGAATAAGAATCACATATGTGAGTTCTTGAGAGTATTTGGTTAAAGGATATATATGAACGAGTGTGTTTTCCCTTCCCATTTAATTTGTGCTCATCCGGACATAAAGGATGAAATAAAAAAATGAAGACGAAGACAAATGAAGACGGAAGCGATGAGCTTGGAAATGTCAAGACGGATGATGGTTAGCATACGACGAACTTCATCCACAAAGTTATGTAGCTCTTCTCGAGCATTACGAATGTTCATAGAACAATCACACGACGAGGTATGGGGTTGTCTTAAAGGTAGTAGCGAAAAAGGTGGACGGACGGTATTTGACATCTATATAATAATAGAGGCGTGATAAGTTTTTTTTGTGAAGCGAATTAGACATGAACAATGAGTGACATTTTAATTTGCATTTCGCGAATTAAAAATACTTAAACATTTTGGATGAAATAATTAACTTGTTGAGATTTATCAAGATAAATTTAATAGTAACAAGACTATTAAAAGGATAATGACACGTTTATGATATTTGTTTCATCATTCCTTGACCTAGACGTAAATAATTAAACGGTTCACGTTTGAGTGGTTTAGTGAGGATGTCGGCGATGTTGTCTTCCGACGGAAATTTTTGGATGAAGATATTTCCTTTTGGACATTGTCGCGAAGGAAATGATGACGAATTTCGATGAGTTTTCTATCCTAAGATTGATGGATAAAGTTCGATCCTCATTGTGTACGAGGTGAGCATGACAATAAAACATCGTGACATTTCTATGAGGATGGAAAGGACTAACGAAAGTGAATGTACTTAGTCTCAAGGTGTGTGTATTAAGGAAGCTACGAATCACTTATGTAGAAACTCGTAAGACCTTTGTTACTTAAAGGTTGATGTTAGCTTTTAGCTTTTGGAAGATTGTTTTAACATATGTTGTTAAAAGGCTTGAATATGAATTGTCAAAAATAACTTTTAACGTTTTTAATCGCAAGTTAAAATTACTTAAATATTTCAGACAAAATATTTAAGTTGTCAAACATACTTAGAGGTGTATTAGATTTGCATCTAACCATCCCTTGACAAAAGAGTGGATTATTTGGTAGGAAACAAGATGATGAATAAGAAAGTGTGTGCATGGAGACTCTAGGAGATTTAAGACCATTTTGCGATTATTATGACCTATTGGATTGTGACACTAAAGGCCGCATGTAATAAGGGTATAAATTCTAGTGTTAAGAAATATATACCTAGATGCATAAGACTTATAAAATTAAGCATGTAAGAGTATTTAAGCATGTATCAACACACTAATCAAAGTAATTAATGTGTAAGACTATAAGACATCTAAAAGTTTATCATGATAGGCATATTTAATCCGTTATGCATCAAATCAATATAGTGTAAGTGCATAATTAACACGTAAGTCATGTAAAATGACGCATAATAAATATGATTACTTTAAACGCAAACATCATGTAAAATATGATAACATTTAGCATGTAAGAGCATGTATTATTTAGATAAACTAAGAAATATAATATCGAAATTGTTTGACAAAGACAAAAACCTTTATAATAAACATGCATTCAATAACCAAGCAAATAATCATTGATCATCAAGATAATCACGAAGGCATATAATCGTATCATATAGGAACAAGTTATTATCTTAAAACTTCAAACACATATGTGAGATGCCATGAATCTAGAAAGGATCAATAAAATCCTAGTTACTACTTGTTTATTGAGTTTAAATTTTACCTATTGAAGTGTAAAAATGATAAAATATGCTTGGTTCTCTAATACTTCACCTAATATGACTCAAACAACCATGTTTTTATGACGGTAGATCTAGATGATATATTTTACACATAATCCTAATAGAGATGTGTTGAATGCTTAGAAAAGTGTAAGCAAGATGTTTTAATCTTTTGTTCAAGATCTATAGGTGGTTTGGTTTTGATGGCATATTGCTTGATTTAATGGATGTCTTATATTAAGTCATCTTGTATGTGTAGTTGTTACGTGTAATTTGAACGTGATTGAATTTTCAAAAGCTAAGAGATGTGCTTATTTGTGCCAATGAAGAACATGTTATGTTGAGAGTGTTTTAAGAATGCTCTATTGCATATCTTGTGAAATGAATCATCAAGGTTATTTACCTTAATTGAGTTTATGATTCTTAAATGATATATGATTGAAACGATACATATTTTATCTTTTAAATAAATATGCTTTACTAAAATTATTATTCTTGTCAATGTTATATACCCTAATTAAACAGGTATTTGAATAAATAAAATTTACTTGTTTATGCATGACACATATTGTGATAAGTTATTTTTCAATTTTAATAGCCTATATTTTGCAAATAATATGTAGTGTATTATCTTGTAACACAACTATTCATGTTACAAGGAAAATAAAATGCATAGGATATACATTATCCTTTATCGATCGTTTAACACGATAAGTGCATGAATTCTCTAGACATAATGTTTCTCAAACATTATGTTATCCTAGGTGAATGAATAATTGTATTATTCTTATTTTAGAATTTATCCAATTGTGAATTTGAGATTTGAGTTGTGCTTTTAAGTTGTATGAGCAAAGTTTACATATGTTATTTGTTTGCTCGTGTTTGGTTTTTTGGAAATGACATATTTACTAATTGCATTGCAATGTAAATTGATGGAATATTTTGGTCGATTCATCCAAGTCGTCAATCCTATTTCATTGTGTATTTTATGCATTTTATTGAACATATTAGTCTAATATTTGGAACACAACCATTGGACAAGTAGACTCAATATGACATCATCAACACACGTGTGAGTTATGATTCGCTGCATATTCTTTTCATCTAGAAAAAAGATGTAATTATTTTCATATTTATCTAGTATGATTGAGTATGTAGATTCAAGATTATATCTTTTGTTATATTTTAACATAATCTTGAAACTTAACAAATAAGAATTCGGTTTCATGTGCATACTCGAAAACTTGTCAATTAGATTCGATAAAGATATCAACCATAATTTGAATAATGAACCGATATATTCTCGAGATCTTTCTTGATCCTCACGAACAATCATTTAAAAGAAAATAAATAAATATTTTAACAGTGTGTTCCCTTAATCCTAAAACAAGTATTAAGTGTGAGGACATTTAAAATGATGAGCTAATTTGTTTCTTAAAGATAATCATAAATTTTATATGTGAGAAAAATCATTGAGTATCATGCATAATATGCATAGTTTTGATATTTAAGGTGTGTATAACTTACCTAACAACTTTTAAGCATTACAAACAACTTTAGAAAACAATTACATGTTTATATAACATTTTTAATTATTTTACTATAGTAAATGTTTTAGCTACTGGTGAATATTAATATGAAGTCTTATACCAAAATGTCATTACATAAGAAAGAACTTTTCTTACCGAGAAAGTTAAGCTTTCAATTTTATGATTTGCAATAAATCCTAGTTTTATTTTAATTCAAAGATTTGTTAGTTATGATTGTGAGTTAGATCAATATAAGCACGTGCTAAGATCAAAAATATAATTTCTTTTACTAGTGTATTAAAATGATCTTTTATCTTGTTTAACCCATGTTAAAGCAAGATAGTATTATGGCAAGATTTCGAGATCCTGTTTAATTTTGATTAAATGAAAGTGTTCAATATTTTATGGTGACACATTTTACCACTAGAACTAGTGACATAATAATCATGCAAGATGATCTTTTTCAATAGATTTGAAAAGCTTACGCAACTCTCAATCCTAAGTGAGTTATTATGTTTAATAAGGTTTACAAGATGTTGATATAACATTTGCAAATAAAGTGATCTTTTCCTATATGCAAAGCAAAAACAATTTTGCAACTTAGGGCATCCACTATGGTGGATCTTTTAAAAGGTTTATAAATTTATCACCTCTTACAATGTCATTAATTTATAAATTATGAACCTATTCTCACTATGGATAAAGCTTTTGAAGTTTATAAATTATTCAAACATAATTAAATACTAGTATGGTACATTAATTCTTAGACCTCTCCAAAATCATAGACCTTTTCATGCCA
The DNA here is from genome assembly GCA_026074375.1 of Tanacetum coccineum. NCBI lineage: Eukaryota > Viridiplantae > Streptophyta > Magnoliopsida > Asterales > Asteraceae > Tanacetum > Tanacetum coccineum. The sequence continues at coordinate 6,133 of BQNB010000280.1, read as the reverse complement.
CCTAGACATGAAATGGTTCCTCACTATGGTAAAAAAAATCTTGGACCTCTTCATAAGTTTTTAGACCTATTCTTGAAACACCATAGTGGATGCTCTTAGTACAAGAAATCTAGCATAAGCTTAATAGTGCATTATCATGAAAACTAATAACAAACAACTTACAAGACATATATTACACATATGCTTCTAGATAGCTTAACTATGGAATGTAACAAGCGCGTAAGAGTTTAACTAACTATATTAAGACACCCACACAAGGAATAATCATATAGCACAACACACAAAAGTACCTGCCGTCGTTTTGTGTATTAGATACAACAATATATACTTAGCTCAGTTTTGTTTGAAAACGAATTAGTTTCCTCCCCATTTCAAAAAAACTAACAAAGTTTAACATATTTTTGAAAAGTTAATTACACCATTTTTCAAAGATATACCGACTAGAAATGTCCGACTAGAAAGGAAAAGAAAAAATAGAAGTTTTACGTTAAAACGAAATACAACGTTTTAGACAATAAGTAGTATTTTGTATTTCTGACCAACTTAGGTTTATCTTCAATTCTTGGAAGTATTCTTATATGAAAGTAGACTCAATTATTTTTAGAATGGCAGGTGGCACGACTTCTACAGACTTACGGTTGATTTTATATGAATTTTCAAAGTTTTCAAAAATATGTTGAATCAGACAGGTGCCCCCTGATTGATAAGGGGGCCGCCCAGTAGATAAGGGGGCCATATATTTAAGGGGGCCGGCCTCTGAAACTCAGATTTGCCATTTTTTGTATAAAATTATTTAGTGACTTTGCGGAAAGGTGTACAACTTACTGAACTTGGTATCGAACATATAATACTTATTTTAAGCATCATTTTTACCTCTAGCTAGTATAATTAGTGTATTTAATAACAAAACTCATACAAGTTAAGCAACAAAACACTTTTAATATTTAATCCCCCTTCATGAGTAATTTGATACATGGATCGTACTCAATTTTAAAACTATTTGTTTTAAAAATTAGAGCGACATGACTCTTAATACCAATTGTGGAAATCATAGAAAGGGATGGGGGTGAATACGTTTTCGTTTAAAAACTTAAAATGTTTTTTATCAAATTGCCGATCAAGCGTGACACAATATAAAGAGTGTTTATATTAGTTCTACACTAACTATACATATAGTATCAAAGCGTATCACAACAATACAAACCAAAACACAATGTTCACATCAATCCATGACATAAACATAATCAAAACTATATAAGAAACACATCACGCAATTATCTATATAATGCAAGTATAAATATAAAGCGATAAATGCGAGTATAAATGTAAAGAGATAAGTAAAAAAAATGCAAACCGGACACGATGATTTATAGTGGTTCGGTCACGAAGCTCCTCTTCGCCCTACTCCACTCCTCGAGTATCCAACTCGGGAGTTACTTCACTAGTCAACAAGCTTTCTTTGGGCGGAGAAAACCATACACAAGTAGCTTACACCAATTTTTAACACTAAGCCAAATGTCGAGTTCTAATCTTAGCTAGAACCGATCTACCACACGCTTGTATTTTAAGGCCTAAAATACTAACCACCCTTACAAGTATTTACCTCACCTAAATACTATCACGATCAACCCGATCTAACTATTACACACGATCACAAGAGATATGAGTGAATTACAACATACAACACAATCGTAACTACGTTAGGTAAACACAACCTAAACTATAATACTTTGTATCTTGGCGATTACGAGTATTCTTTTTTTGCACTTGGAGGAATAAGCTTGAATCACTTAGAAACAAATGCTTATGATTAAATGATCAAAAATTTTAAAATATGTGTGAGATGTATAAACTGATTTGGCACAAAAAGAAAATAGGTGCAAAAGGTGAAAAAGTCTGTAGGAACAGTCCACTATTTATAGGCAAGACTGGGAGCCGTTTTACATGGTCGGTCCCCTTAGCTCCCCTGTCGGCCCCCTTGTCACTAAGGGGGGCGCCCATACCTATAAGGGGGCCGCCCATAGTAGGACGCTCCTAATTTTGTCTTTTTCATGTGAGGTGTTTTCTAAAGCAGTTTTATTCATTTTGAGGGGAAAATTTTGAATTCAAAATATTTATTTTGAATAAAACATTTCTTGTAAATAGAAAAAAAAATTGTATAAGTTTTAATGATGTTTGTTACATTTTATAAAAAATGTTAAAAAATAAATTCCTTTGATTATTAAATAAATTAAACATTTATTTATTCATGCCTTTAAGTGATTTATGTCGGGTGCAAACTTAGTTGAAGCAGACTTGAGACATCGAAAGATGTTGTCGTATGAATACTTAGATGATTTGTGATTACGAGTAACTTGAGCACTTTATGTTATGTGTTATAAGTTACATGTTTGTCATCACAAAAACACAAAGAGAATATATAGATTAAATATCATAATATTTCTACCAACACTACTTGCAACCTAGAAGGAATGCGGCGACTTAAAAAATATATAAATATACTCCGCGACAAATAATAATACGGTTTATAAAAATATTTTTATAAATGTTTGGCATTGTACATTTAGTTTTAAACCTTTTTAAACATAAATTGGGCCTAAAAATATATTTAACCACTTAACACTTAAGCCCAAATACAAGGGATTTAAATAATAAGCATTAGCCCATTTACAAAAGTCCATTTTACTTTTAATAAGCCCAAAACAAGTGAGCTGCCAAAATATTCGAGTATCATCCAACATCGCGGACCCGAATTTCCTAATTCGTAAATGGTCTAGGTTCAGGGTATTCGCCTACGGAAAGGTCTTTGAGTCTAATTTACAAATTGTAGGCCTCACAATTTTAACATTTTTGTAACCATGTGAAATTACCAAAATGCCCTTAGTTACTGAAGGCTGAATTTTTCCTATTTTTATCACCTCACTAAATCGGGCGTATCTCCTAAACCGTACGTCCGCAGAGGCCGAAACACACGCCAAAATTTCAATTAGCCTAATATCTACAACTTTTAGTTCTATAAAAATGGGGGTTAGTGTACAAATTTTAGGACTTATACTCAATTTAAAATCTGAGTGTATTTTCCGACTAGTTTTACCGTTTTCGTCATAAATCACTCATCGGACATCGTTAGACTTCGATTCAGGCGGCCACGCGAAGCTAAGCCAAATGTCTAGGTCCCTATTAATTTTGTAAAATTTTCCCAGGTCATCCAAAATTCGAAAATAACCCAACAAACTGCTGGTCTAAAACTTCCATTTCAAAGGTGTTGCAAATCCCACAAAATTAAGTTTCTACCTTAAAGATTTAGTGTACAATGCCATATAAATTACCAATACATAATCAAGGATGAATAAACACCTCATTTACAGAAAATACAAGAAAAGATAATACTTTTACAATGAGAGAAATCATAGAGAACAAGATCTTACAAAGATGATAGAAAAATGCTAGTGAATGAAAACAACAAATCAACCCTTCTTGCTTCTACACTGATTTTGACCCAACTCAACTTCACACAACCAACACTTGCATCAAACCCTCATTAATCTATAACCAAACCTATCTATAACCCTAGAATCAAAATCTTGCAATGATCTTCCAACCATAAACAAAACCAACAATCAAAACCACAATAAAACCACCGACAACTCCAAGATAAACCCATGCAACAACACCTCAATAACCTCAATCAAAACAGCCCATAAGCTCCTAAATATAGAGCTTCTTGATCTATTTAAGGTGCCACAAGTACAAGGAATGGAACAAGTACAAGTTTCTTGATAGATTGCAAGAAAAATTTGAGAGATGGTGGTGGTGGTGGTGTAGCCGATGGCTAACAAGAGAAGAGAAGGAGAGGTTTTAAATTTTTTTAACTATGTGAAGATGAGAGAAAAGGCTAGGTTAAATGCATGTATATGTGAAATGATTAGAGTGTAAGGGAAGTGTGAGAGTTTTAACCAAAAAATTGGTGGTATTAGGATTTCCCGGAGGAGGGGGGAACGGCTAAGTCTACAAAAAAGAAAACATTAAAAAAAATTGTTATTGGTATTATTTGATTTGTGTAAAGTTTAAAGATTAAATAAAAGGTATAGGTTTAAGCATAAACGTAAAGTATAGCAAGGTTTCGACGTAAACGCGAAGTAAAACAAAAAATGCTAAAAATAGAAATTATGAAATCTTCAGGGTATCCTATGAAAATAGTAAACTACGTAAGACACGTAAACGGATTATAATTCTAAAGACGGCTCACGTTTAATAACAAATTACTACTACGCGAGGTAACTACTTTGGTAAAATCGTAAAAAAATAAAATTTACTCAAAAGTAAAATAAATAATAGAATATGGATTAAAATAATGACTTGGAATTTACGAAGTATTACAGTCAACCCCCGTCAAGGGAACTCTGGTCCCTAGAGTTCAACTGGTGACTTCAACTGGCGAGGCGTTCGCGAAGAGGTGAGGGTACTTGGTCTTGAATTGATCTTCGCGTTCCCATGTGAATTTAGCTCCTAGCTTAGAATCCTAATGAACCTTAACAATGGGAATCCTTTTTCGCTTTAGTTTCTTCACCTCACGATCTATGATTTCAACAGGTTATTCTATAAATTGCAATTTAAGCACTTCTTGAGGTTTGACACCTGAAACGTATCATGAATTCCATTTAGCTCTTGCGGTAGCCTCATACGATAAGCTACTGGGCTGACTCGCTCAACAATCTCGAATGGCCCCACATATCTCGGTGCTAGCTTCCCTTTCCTACTAAGTGTACCACTCTTTTCCATGGTGATACCCTAAGTAACACATGATCGTCGACATTGAATTCAAGAGGTTTATGTCTCTTATCGACATAGCTTTTCTGACGGTCTGTCGCTGTCTTAAGCCTTTCCCTTATTTTGATTATCTTTTCGGTTGTCTTTTACACAATCTTCAGACCAATCTACTAACTTTCTCCAAATTCTGTCCACATGAAAGGTGATCTACACTTTCGCCCATAAAGTGCTTCAAACGATGCACACTTAATGCTTAAATGGTAAGTATTATTGTAGGAACACTCAACTAAGGGAAGATGAGTATCCCAACTGCCTTCAATTTCAATGACGCAAGCCCTGAGCATATCCTCCAGAGTTTGGATAGTACACTCGCTCTGACCGTCTATTTGAGGATGGCAAGTCGTACTCATATCTAGTCGTGGTCCCAATGCCTTCTGAAGTGTCTGCCAGAATTGTGACGTGAATCTACTATCACGATCAGATATAATAAATACAGGGACATTGTCTTGTTAAAATTTTGTTAATATAGATTCTCGCTAACTTCTCCATCTTGTGATCTTCGCGAATAGGTAGGAAATAAGCAAACTTGGTCAATCTGTCTATTATGACCCAAATTGTATCATAACAACTGCTGTTTTTGGGTAGTTTCGTGACCAAATCCATAGTTATCTTCTCCTATTTCCACTTAGGAATTTCTGGTTGTTGAAGTAGTTTTGAGGGCTTATGATGTTCAGTTTTAATCTTCGAACATGTAAAACGCTTACTGACATACAAAGCAATGTCCTTTCTCATTCCTGGCCACCAATACAGATCTCTCAAGTCATAGTACATCTTATCTGCACCTGGGTGTACAGAATATTTTGAGGTGTGGGCTTCGTCCATAATTAGAGTTGTGGAAACTAGAAGGAGGGTTGAATAGTTTTTACCATTTTAAAATTAAAACTTAGATTGTCGACTTATGTAAATTCAAGAGATATACACAAGTGTATATGATAGCTATGCAATAAGTAAATAAACAATCTATGAAATATGAACAAGTAAAGATAAGAAAGATCAAACCGATGACACAATAATTTATAGTGGTTCGGCTATGAAGCTCCTCTTCGCCCTACTCCACTCCCCAAGTACCCAACTTGAGAGTTATCTTCACTATGTCAACACACTCCCTTTAGGCAGAGAAAACCGTACACGTCTGATGACATCAAATAACGTCTATTTTATAGCATCATTTATCCCATGTATTTAACCCACTTTATATAATTATTGCAAAGAATTGTTACTTAATCGTTTATATTTGAGAATTGCAGTAATTATGGAGTACTTGGTGAATATTAGCAAAAGTTGCGCATTCTGAAGCTTAAAC